>JADLZN010008759.1:0-179771 GCA_018155175.1 Sinocyclocheilus anophthalmus
TATCATTTACATTTAGTCATTTAGCAGACACTTTTATATTACTAATATATTTAAATATATTACTGTCCATGTCTCAGTGAGATGACAAATGAAGCGTGTGTTCTCTTGACTAGATGAAAACAGACCTCTCATGGGTCGGCTCAGCCAGAGCTGTATAGAGAGAGAATTGTGGCAACTCCGTTCACTCCAATGGACCAGTTTTTTACAGCAATGGCGGATCGTGGAGCCGCTCAATAGTTTCCGGAAGTTAGCGCTCATGCTATCAGTGCCGTAGAGATGCAGTAGAAGAGACCGCTGTGATGAACTTTTGAAAGGTAAGACATTTATACAACAAAATAGTATATTATCAGCACAGCTAATCAAATTACCCTGTGCATTAAAACAGATTATTATTATTAGATTATTCCTCACTTAATTAGTAGATTTATGTGATGTTATTCATTCTCTTCATGCAGTTTCATCCATCGTTGTGTAATTTAAAAGTGATTTTGCTGGTGGGGAGTTATTAAATAGACTTAGATATATTGCAAAGGATGCAGATGGACCAAAGTGAGAATGAAAAGTTTAATGTAGGTGAGCAGTTTTCATTTCAGAATCATGCTAGGCTAAATGTCCAAAAATGGATTATATACCACTACTATATTATAGAAGTAATTACAGTAAACCTGTACATTATTACTGTATTTTATACTTAGACGTCCTTAGCTACTGTGTTGAAGGAGCAGATGCCGCAGGATTGCAATGTGATGGAGCATCACTTAACCATTTCTCCTGTGTTTTTCTCCTTCGCTATCTTGCTTTCAGAACAAGAACCACCTGAAGACTCCCTGTAGAGACATCACCCTCACAATGAGTCTCTTCACTGGTTTTGGCAAGTCTTTCCCTGCTCTTTGTGAAAAAGTGAAAAAGTGCCAGTTCCCTAGTATGATCACATTTTGTTGGTGTAATCTGTAGATTGCTCCTGCTGACTATATCCAGTCTCTTACGAAGACTACAGATGACCCAACACCTGTGAAGAGATGACGCCCACCCTTCAGAGGACTTCAGATGAAGCGGACTCTGAATAAACATATAAAACTGCTAGATTTTCCTTGCATTGTAATCAACATGATCACATCATGTAACCATTGCTTTAATTTGTTCATTGTTTCTGTATATATTTAACTGTTTCTGAATACATGATTTTACTTAACGGCAATGATTTGTATACGCCTAATTTAGAACATTTCACCATTACTTTGCACAGTTCACCTGTTAACAGAACTCTTATTCGTAATGTAGAAACATTCATTTTCTGTAGAGCTGCTTTGAAACAATGTGTATATTAAAAGGTGCTATACAAATAAATGTGAATTGAACAAAACTTGATGCATTTTTTTTCTCCTCTCCAGATCAGTATGGAAACCATACATGCACACTCCTTTCTGTGAGTGACTGGAGCACTCCCATGCAGCACAGCAAACTATAGTGGGGACTGTTCAAGGACAACATGCTTTATAGTTTATTATAAATGTATAAATCGATTGCTGTAAATAAGTGCATAACAAAAGTCAACATACATCAAATATATGATTAAATGTGTAAAAATGTTTTAAGTTGTTTTAAATTGGAATATACTACAAATATATTTTTATATATTAATAACTGAGGGGTGCACAAGAATCAAAAACATTGAACAAGATTAGTTTTCACTTAATAAAATATCTTCATTTATTTGTCTCTCCAACTCAATGTATTTCAATTGCCCACCATGAACTTCCTGGAACTATTTGAGGTCTACGTGAATCACGTGACGATCGAGCGTTTTGGACTTCTCTCTCTTTCCATGGCTCTGGGTCGGCTCAGCCAATCGCAGAAGCTTGTGCTCTTTTGATTGGACGAGCATACGCTTTTCGTGACGAGCTCAGCCAATCACGTGGCGATATGCTACAACCGTCTCGGGGTCGCCTCGCAACAACGATTTCCGTTTGTTGTGTTTTCACGAAGAAATCGGCTGTTGTACTTTAGAGGAAACACCAAGGGCAGAATTATCTGCAGGTCTTTTATAATTCACTTTTGTGTGTTTAAGTGCCTGTTCGCCTCTTGTTGTTTTAGTGGGTACCAGTTCGTGACAGGCGAACAAACTAGCTAACGTTAGGTGCTGGCTTGCTAGTCAGTTAGCCAGTGTGTCAAGCCTGATCCAGCTGACTGAACTGAACATCCCATAATACGACTGTACGAGACACATCTGATCCGACTCAGAAGAACAGAAATGCCGATCAAACACATGTCATGTTGATTTGAACAGTTTGTCGGTTCGGAGCCGTTGCTGTTATTGTTACGCGGCTAAGGTTAGCTGGTTAGCTGGTTAGCTGACTTAACCAGCCGTGTTGCTGTTGTCGTGCACATTTAATAACCGGTAGTTTGTTCTGATCGGATTGTGGTGGAGAAATGGGTTCAATTCTTAGTCGAAGAATCGCTGGTGTTGAGGACATCGACATCCAGGCCAATTCTGCATACAGATATCCTCCAAAATCAGGTAAGACTGACTGTTGTGATACAAGGCGACGTTCATGTGCTCTTGTCTTGTAAGCACTCAGTTAAGCTCCCATTAATCTAATAATGATGTAATTCAAAATCCATATGAAAAAGGATCAGCTATGTACAAATTTCAATACCAGTGTAAACGACGACAAAGGATGCCTTGACGGAGGGTGTTATTGTTTACACGTTTTGTTAGAGGTGTCAGATTATATAATTACGGTTTTCCTTCCCCAAGGAAACTATTTTGCCAGCCATTTTTTCATGGGAGGAGAGAAGTTTGACACTCCTCATCCAGAGGGTTACCTTTTTGGAGAAAACATGGATCTCAACTTTCTTGGTAACCGCCCAGTGCAGGTACATCTGAATTGGGAAGGTTTTGTGGTGTTTCCACTGTCCTTGTCTCTTTTTGATGAATTCAAAAAGATAAACTTGTGTTGGCTTTAGATAAAAGCGTCTGATAAATATTAATGGTTTCCTTTATTTCATATTTTGTTTTTGCCTTACCTGCCTCAGTTTCCCTATGTTACTCCAGCACCCCAAGAGCCAGTCAAGACATTGAGAAGTCTTGTCAATATCAGAAAAGACTCATTACGATTGGTCAGGTACTGATTCAGGATTGCTATATGAAATATAATCATTCATATCTTGAGAACAAATGATCTCAGTTGAGTTGGTGCTGTGTGTAGTCACGTTTATTCTGTTATTGATGCATTTGCTTTTAAGTAATGTTGCATTTTCATTGTCAATTTGTATGATTCTAGGTATAAAGATGATGCTGATAGTCCTACTGATGAAGGCACAAAACCAAGGGCCTTGTATGGAGTGGAGTTCACCTTTGACTCTGATGCGCGAGTGGCCATCACTATCTACTGTCAGGCTTTTGAGGAGTTCTCCAATGGGATGGCAATGTAAGGACAGTTACACGTTTAATGTTGCTATCAAATTAAAGTAGCGACAGTTTTTTTTTTCCATACTGTGATGCATGTTTGAGTGTAACTAATTATACAAAGAAAAAATGTTGGTGTGTTTTGATTTGTGATTGATCGGATTTTAAGGTGTGGCCATTGCAGATTAATGTAAGCTTGCAAGGCTGGGTTTAAGTGCATTAAATAATTGGAAAATTCCTTTTTACCATAAGGTTTAGTTATGACATTTTAAACATGATTAAATATTACAAGGTCAAAAATAAAAAAGCGAACAAAAAAGTGAACACATACTTGGATGAGTTGTTTACAATATGATCTGTAACAAGCATTTAGAAAATAGACTTTATTCTAATGCAAAAAAATCCCCATTATCCATGTTAAATCAGTATTGTTGTTTTCAAAAGAACAGTTGCCATTCATTGATGCTATTGCAATTTATCACCAGTGTTAAAAGTAATTATGTATTATTAAAGTTCATATTGTGTTATTTGTAAGTAATTGTCTGTTATATAATGTTGGGGATATAAAACCATCAATCATTTTTAAAAGTGGAGATATTCAGGGTCTTTCAGCAGCTCATTTTTAGTGTAAGAATACCAGTTTGTAAAGAGATAGATTACATAAACCTTTGAGTAACTCTTGTTTTGTGCAATTGTTCTTGTTTTGCTTTACAAGTTCATTTGGAAAGCTGTGCATGTGCAAAAGCTTAGTAATTGCAAAAGAGAATATACATTTAAATATGGAAAATCTCTGTAAATGTAATTATAATCTGAAGTACCTGAATGGCATTATTCTGAAAAAGTTTTTTTATGATATTTGTGCACTAACAGTATATTTCTCGTCTTAAGATACAACCCAAAAACCCCTGCATTGGTCTCAGAAACCGTATATTACAAAAGGGGGGTTAGCCAGCAGTTTACCCTTCCATCCTTCAAGATGGATTTCTCTGAATGGAAGGACGAAGATGTAAGTATCTTCAGTCTAGCTCAGTGCTGTCACTCTCCTCTGATGGTCAAGTCCATACTGGCTTCTAAGATATTGATTTGACCTCTCTGCATTATTATTTTGCACATAATGAATGGCAAGATCAAGCAAATCCAATAAAATGAAAATGACTTTACGTTGGAAAATGTAAACTATTTGACCTCAGTTATGCATTTCTCTTCTTTTTGTAGCTCAACTTTGATTTAGACAGAGGTGTTTTTCCTATGGTGATTCAGGCCGTGGTTGATGAAGGAGATGGTATGTTGTCAGGACTTTATTATAGTAGAATAGAATATAAAAGATTAAATGATTTGCTCTAACACTGTCACATCAGAAATGTCAATAAATCTCTTGACACACTACACTGGCTTTTTGCTGCTCGGAAGGGATGTGATTTATTGCGTGGCACTTTAACAATATTTCAAAAGAGAACCAATCAGTGTGTTTGTTTAGCGTTGTTATGAATCTGCATTTTAATTGTAATCATTTATTTCAGATTGTTTGGGACATGCCCATGTACTGCTGGCAGCATTTGAAAGAGTGAGTTGAATTTGATGTCATATGCACCTTATCTGAAAGGCTTTATTTGTAGCGTTGTGTATTTGTGTTCATGTTTTTTTTTTTTATTACCTTTACAGCATGTTGATGGCATTTTCTCAGTCAGACCTTTGAACAGAAACATCGTGGGAGTGTTGGATTTCCATGTCGCTGTTTTTAGCATTACCTACCAAGTAGAGATGGTAAGGTGTTCATAATATTTTTTCCCCTCAAATTCGCTTGTACACCATAGTGTGGACCGTGTCGGTAACTTGATTACGGATGATTTATGGCATTGGAAACTAACAATCAAGAGACAAGGTGAAAAAGATGATTAATTGAAGGTTCATTACCTTTTCTATTATATATATATATATAGTGCTGTCAACGATAATCGCGATTAATCGCATCCAAAATAAGTTTTGTTTACATAATATATGTGTGTATACTGTGTTTGTTTATTTATTATGTATATATAAATGCACATACATGCATGTATATATTTCAGAAAAAAAAATGTTGTTTATATATTAAATGTATTTATATATAAATTATATGAATATAAATAAATACATGTAAATATTTTCAAAAAATACACTGTATGTGTGTGTATTTATATACACATAAATATACACAGTACACAAACACATATATTATCTAAACACAAACTTTTATTTTGGATGCGATTAATCGTTTGGCAGCACTAATCTATATAGGTCCCTGTAATAATGGAAAATCTCATTGTGATTTTTCTCCCCAGCCATCTGATGATGAGAACAGTGACAACAGCAACGAGTGTGTGGTGTGTCTTTCAGATATGCGGGACACTCTGATTTTGCCCTGTAGGCACTTGTGCCTGTGTAACTCCTGCGCTGATACTCTACGCTACCAGGCCAACAACTGCCCGATCTGCCGACTGCGTATGTAACTGCTGTTAAAGGGATAGACCACCTAAAATTAACATGTCATCATTACTTCTATGAACACAAAACAATATATTTTGAAGAATGTTGGTAACCAAACAACAGCGGTTTCAGTTCCCATTGACTTCCAACATATTTACAATGAAAGTCAATGGGAACCGAAACCACTGTATTCCACTGTATTTTTTGACCATATAATGGAAGTCAGTGGGAACTGAAACTCTTTCATTACCCACATTATTCGAAATATCTTCTTTTCTGTTACACAGAAGGAAACATGACATGATTGGGGAGTAAAATAACTCATGGTTTTTATTTTTGGTTAAACTATCAGTTTAACAGTCAATCAACAATCATGTCAAGAAATTTTGAAATGTCTTTTTTTGTCTGTGTCCAGCGTTTCGAGCTCTTCTTCAGATTCGAGCTGTAAGAAAGAAGCCTGGAGCGCTTTCCCTCCCTTTCTTTTCCCCCCCCCTCATGGTTCCTTCAGCCCAGTGCTGGCTCAGAGCATGGATCATGATGAGCACTCAGTATGACACATATCCATCTGTGTTGTCTCTATACAAAACAACATTGGCATCACTCTCTGATTCTCATTGTTTTATCTCTTTCCTCAGAGCTCAGACTCTGTTCCCCCTGGGTTTGAGCCCATCTCGCTGCTGGAGGCTTTGAACGGTCTTGGTGCCGTGTCCCCCGGCCTTCCATCTGCACCTCTGTATGACGAGATCAACTTCTCTGGGAGCCTGAGTGGAGAGAGCAGGCAGCTCAGCTCACCTGACCACTCTGGAGACAGCGGCGGACAGAAGAGCAAAGTCAGCAAGTCACCGGACAGGTAAACCTGACCCACTGCATGTTTGTTTTTTGGATACTGACCCAAACAGCATTGGGCCTAACACTTGTGTGGATATGTACACTACCATTCAAATGTTTGGGATCGGTAAGATGGTTTGATTTTTAAAGAATTATCTTATGCTCACCAAGTCTGCTTTTTATTTGGTCAAAAAATACTGAAAAATGAGTACATTTTAAAATGTAATCTATTTTAAAATGTAATTTATTCATTTAATCTTGTGATGGCAAAGCTGAATTATCAGCATCATTACGCCAGTCTTCAGTATCACATGATCCTTCAAATCATTGATTTTGATTAGCTTAGTGTGTAAATATATCAGGCCCTTTCTTTCAGAACATGCAACACAACTCCTTGTTCAAACTCTTGTTCTGTCCAGGCTGGACTATTGCAAGGACTATTGCTCTCTTGGCAGGTATTCCAGCCATTTCTATCAAACCTCTACAATTAATCCAATATGCTGCTGCAAGATTAATCTTTAATGATCCGAAAAGAACACGTCACACCTCTGTTCAACAATTTGCACTGGCTACCAGTAGCTGCTCGCATACAATTCAAGGCATTTATGTTTGCCTACAAAACCACCACTGGGCTCTGCACCCATTTACCTAAATTCATTATTCAGAGTTATGTGCCCTCTAGAAGCTTGCGTTCTGCAAGTGAATGGCGTATTATTGTGCCATCTCAAAGAGGCACAAAGTCACTTTCACAGACTTTTTCATTAACTGTTCCCTCCTGGTGGAATAACCTGCCCAAATCAATCCGAGCAGCTGAGTCCTTAACCATCTTCAAGAAACGACTAAAAACACATCTGTTCCATTTTTATTTGACCCTCTAAAATCCGTATATCATTTGATCATTTGTTTTTTGATTTAATATTGAAGTAGAAAAATGAGAAAACGGCTCTTTTTTCCCAAAAAACGAAAAACGAGAATTCAGCTTAAATTTTTGTTTTTCGTTCATGGGTGGAAAAATGAATAAACAGCTTGAATATTCGATTTCTACATGTGGGCGGGAATTAAACGCCCCTTTCTGCTGACTGGTCAGCCGAAGATCAAACCGTGCCATCATCAGTTCTTCCACAGTGTCACGCAGCAAAATAATAGTCCTCTGCTGCTGCAGTTGTATGGACTCTTAACACATTTTATCAATTTAATATTTTTCTCATCAAACAGACTAATGAATAGCTCGACACATCTCGTACCGGGGCAGAGTCTAGACAGTTATTTCTTCTGTGTAGACCAGTGGTTCTTAAGTGATAGGGGGTCCGAGAAATAATTTTCTATAGCCTAAAGTATTTCCAGACTGTAAAGTCGCTTTTTTTTATCATGATACATCGGCCTACTGTGATTTATTCCAAAGTGACTTATATGATGCATTTAATGTAAAATCATCTAAATGAAGCCTTTTAAAAGATGAGTATTCACTGTGGTTCATGTTTGTGGCATGTGCCAGAAAGATGCTCAAGGAGACCGAGATGCGCTAAAGCAGCGCATTCTGTTGTTCTCTTTATTTTTCAAAGGCATGACATTTTGTAGTTATTTTGAACTTAACGTTACACAATTAAAAATATACATTTGACCATACGACTATAAATGACAGAGTATTAAGTTATTTCCCCTCGATGGGGAAAAAAATCCAAGTGAACATCAATCAGTACTCAATATTAATTTAAACTGCTTTAAATATGACTGCTGCTTATTTCCTGTGCACTTCAATACTGATCTGCGCTTGACTGTAGTCGCGTCTGTCTGCTTATTGAGTTTATTTAACCCATCGCAATTTATTGGAACTGTGTGAACTAGAGTGAATATTCACCTTAATGTTGTTCTAAAGGCTTATTACTTAATAACACAAAAATGTCCTGCTGGCACTTGCCAATTTAATGGCAGAGAATGGTGACTTTTTTTTTTTTTGAAGCGGATGCATATCTGTCGTAAAATAATCATATGCATCCCGTGGTGTATATTTCAAGCATTCTGAAGGTATACTGAGGGTTTGGTGAGAAACAAACCGAAATGGCACGTTATTGTAATTTATGAAACCTCTTGCATTGCAGTGGCCGCAGCTCACGCGGGGGGGGGGGGGGGGGGGCCTACAAGTGCATATCCTTTTGAGATATAAATTATAATAAATTTTAATAAAACACAAGACTACATTATATAACTAACAGTAGGCTATTTAATATCTGTTGTTCTCCGGTTGTCAGTCAGAATGACAGTTCTTGCGTGAACATTATAGGCCTATATATACCCAAGCCAATTTATTATTCTTTCCTTTTTGTCTTAGTGTTTAAATTTTTTATTTTGAAACAAATTAATTAATTAATTAGTTAAACAAACAGACTTACTGGGTGAGTAGGGTAGGCTATGACAGCTGTCATATTATACCCTGCCATCCCCAGCTGATGCAAATAATAGAATTTATATCTACACAGAAGAAAGCCCTGTCTAGACTCTGCCCCGGTATGAGTTGTGTCCAGCTATTCATTAGCCTGTTTGTTTGATGAAAAAAGATTAAATGTAGTTGCAATAAATGGGTTATTAATCCGTACAACTGCAGCAGTGGATGACTATTATTCTGCTGCGTGATACTGTGGAAGAACTGAAGAAGGCACGGTTTGATGTTCGGCTGACCAATCAGCATAAAGGGGTGTTTAATTCCCGCCCACATGTAGAAATCAAATATTCAAGTTGTTTATTCATTTTTCCACCCATGAACTAAAAACGAAAATTTAAGCTGAATTCTCGTTTTTCCGTTTTGTGGGAAAAAAGAGCCGTTTCTTCCCCCACTCATTTTTCTACTTCAATATTAATCAAAAAACGAATGATCGAATGAGAACTGATTTTAGAGGTTCAAATACACGGAATGATCGATGATACAATGGATTTTACTCTAGCACTTTCATTCTATTTTATTCTACTTTATCTGTATTTTTTTTTTTTTATTTATTAAAAAAAAAAAAAAAAAAACAAACACTACTTTCTATTCTAACTACTTGTTTTTCTTTGTGTGTGTGTGTGTGTATAATATGTATGTGTTTTGTGTGTGTTTGTGTGTATTATAGTAGTCAAACTTGCTACGTGTACTGCGTTATGCTAACCGAGACTTGTCATTTGCACTTATATTTTGTTGCTCTTTTGTTATTTTGACTGCTTTTATTGTCCTCATTAATAAGTCGCTTTGGATAAAAGCATCTAAATGACTAAATAAATAAATAATTAATTAATAAATGCATCAGTGTTGACAGTAGTGCTGATTCTGTTTTGTTGAAACTATGATAACTTTTTTTAGCAAAAGAACAGAATTTATTTTAAATATAAATATTTTGTAACATTATACATTTCCTTACTATCACTTGATTAATTTAATACATCCTTGCTGAGTAGATGTATTATTATTATTTTTTTATTTCTGACTTTTGAATGGTAATGTATCTTTAAAAAACAGTCAAGTGCACAAGTCAAGTTTCTCTTTCCCTTTGAACTCATCCTGCACTGCACAGATGTTTTACTAGGAAACAGGAAATATGAAAGTGCCCCTATTTCAGTAGCCCTCACTGCAGAACAAAGATCCAGGGTGGTGGTGTTGGATCCACATCTAGGGGGTGGAGATGATAGGTTTAGGGGTGGAGATGGGTAGGATTAGGGGTGGAGACAGGTAGGTTTAGGTATATGTAAGGTGGGAGGTGTTGAATCTGGATCCAACCACGCCCCCTGGATCTTGTGTTCTGCAGTGAGGACCATCTCCCTATTATGGGTTATGAAAGGTTCATATTTTGTTTTTGGGAGTCCCCAACAACAGGTTGACATGCATGCAAGGTCAAAAAACACTTTCATTGTCTTATAATATGCAATTATTTTTACCTTATTTGCTCAACAACTCCCAAACGATTCGCTCAACGATTCATTTTTCCAAACCGCTCTTTTGCGTGACGCTTATCTGCGGTGATTGTGCCGATTGGTCTCATTTTCATTTCATCATGAGCCTGTAATGCCTAATAAAGCAGCGTTTGTGAGCGAAGTGCTGCTTTGTGTACAGCGTTCCTGGGGAAACAGCTATTTTTACCGCTCCAAAAGCGGCATCTAGTGGCAAAGAATGAATTTGCATTTTCATTCAGACCAATGCGAAAATTGACTGATGGTCAAGTTTTCCCGGGTCTGCACGCGCAACAAGTGGGCGGGCAATATGCTAATGTTTCATGTTGACGTCAACATGAAACGGCTTGGGATTCGTTTTAAAAACGACTCGTTTCAATGATTCAGAGTCGACTCTTTCTTTTTTTTTTTTTTTTTTTTGTTTTGCGAGACAATACTTTATATACACGGTGCACTTTCAGATTTAAAGCTTTGCAGGATGTTTTCATTCACTTAGAGCTGTATTACACACTGCATGAAAGGTAATTTTCAAAAATCCATAATAGGGGCACTTTAACACAGGAATAAAAATAGCACTTGTCAAACTATTTCATGGACTTTGTAACATTGCTTTCAAAAATGATATAATGTTTTTGGCTAGTGGTTAAACGGATCATAGTTGATCCGTACGGACCAAGCCCCAAGGTTCGGCACACATGTGAATCGCGGATTAATTGCACGATTTAACCATAATAGAGTATAAGTTTATAATTTGTCTGTATTTACACAAGCAAGCGAATTTTAAACCATTCCAGAGAGAAAAGACGAAAGGGAACTCGATTCATTGTTCTCTACGTGCACAGCCGCACACACATGAAGCGCGCAAACACCGAACTGAATCCTCTTCTGAATCCTCTGAACAGACACAAAATACCCATCTCGACAATCATTCAGAATAAACGCAGTCAGTTATGTCTCAAGTGAATGAAAACAGCTGAGAAAGAAATCGGATGTGATGTGTATCCTTATATCGTATCCGTTCACATCAGTCGTAAAGTTGACAACGGCATATAAATAACTACTGCTGCTTTGTGGGGTCATTAAATGATCATCAAACAACAACCAGCGGTATAAAAATCGATATTTTATTGATACCGTGAAGCCTAGCAGTGTTATTTTCTATTATTACATTTCTGTATTTGAACACCAACTTATTTTATTTGTAACATATTGTGTTGTATTTATCTATGCTTGTAATTGGTGTATTTGTTCTTATTTTTACTTGTCTCTTTAATCATGTTTGAACGTTCATAGTTAGGCTAGTAGTTTTTGCTGTGGTATCGAAAAAATACTTTGCATTAGATAGTAAATGAAAAGCAAGATAAATTGAAATATTTTTCTTTTCTTGCTGATCCGAAAAATGATCCGATCCGTGGGTCAAAAACCGTAATGTGATCCGATCCGTTGAACCACTACTTTTGACTGATCTCAAGTGAGACTGGTAAATTATGTTTGCATTCTCGTGACTGTGTAGTAATAGCTGGCCACTCGAGCTGAACTTCCTGTATTAGGAAGGCTATTTGTCAGAGCAAGAGGTCATAAGTTTCTTCTTTCCATAAATCAGAATAATGACTTGGCTTGCCCTTTTCAGTACATCCTGTTGAGATTGTGGCATTAAGAAAAAATATGCTCTATCTCAGGAAGCATGCATGTTGACTCATTGTCTGTCTTCCTGTTTTAACTAGAAGTGGACATTTCAAATATTTTTGTTGAGAGTTCTTCTAACACTTAAAAAGATCGACTGACTGATTACTTGACAAAGAAATTAATCAAGTAAAATAATAAAATTGTCAAATAAATAAATAACTGACTGATAAAAATTTGTTTCTATATTAATGAACACATCAAGATTTAAAATTAGCCATAAAAAAACTGACATAGAGTGGAGAAGTAGATGCTCATAATTAGGATAATGCACATATACAAAACAAGTGTCTATAAAAGTGATTGCATTTTATATTTTTTAACATGTTGATAATAAAAAAAAAAAGCGGTGAAAGTTTTATCCTGGTAATCACAGGGTCTACTTTGGAAAAAATGTGCCCTCATGGCACAAAATGTTGCAGGGCAGAGACACCTCTCTGAGGAGTGTCCACTTTTTTTCTTGTGTTCTCTTTCCACCATAAAAGCAGATACCCTTCCTGTGGGGCTCATGCCACTTACAATATCCGAATATACAGATTAGAATCTAAACACTTCCTACTTCATCACCGCTCATCACACCAGTGACACATGTCCACAGCGCCACCCAGTGCATTTCATTTTAATGGTGAGAAGATATTTTATTGTTTCCTATGATAAGGATAACAAAGGCACAATCATCGAATAGTGTTTGTACTAGTAGGTTTAATTAGTGCATCATCGCTAGTCCTGACAGTCTGTGTGTTTGCAGCACTCTACGCTCTCCATCGTCACCCATTCAGGAGGAGGATGAAGAAAAACTTTCTGAGATGTCTGATGCACAAGCTCACATGCTGCTGTCCAGCAGTCCTGCCCCCACTGAGGTCAGCAGCACAGCCCATTTAACATCTTACACACGGCCTGCTTGATGGGGTTGCACTTTTCTCATGTTCTACTCTGTCTTTGTGTTGTCAGGGTACGGCTGGAGAGGACGCCCCTGATTCACTGTCTCCTGAAGACGGTGAGTAACTCCACTAGAAATAGGAAAATAAAACAAATGCTATATTATGTGAATGCTATTTTTCATGTGTTAAATGGTTTTATCACAATAATATAATGTCTTAAATTATTGTGTTTTTTTTTTCTCAGGACATATTGATATGTGAATAATTGGAATTAATTTGACACATTAATTAGCATAACGTATAATTAAAATTTATATAGAATTTAAGCAATTGATAGCCCTAGTTGAAAATGTTGATGAAATGATGAACCTGTTTGGACTTGTGATGAGGCATGTTCCATGTCATGGAAGCAAACATTTCAAAGTCATATTATTTGCCACGGTGGCCACATAATATGAAGCATCAAAAAAAGCGTTAAAAAATGTCCAAATAGGAGCAATTTTTTTTTGTTTTTGTTAAGGTTTTAAAGTTTGGGGTCAGTTTTTAACAAAATATTTTATTCTCAGTAATGCTGCATTTATTTGATCCAAAAAAGTATAATAGTAATGTTGTGAACTATATTTATAATTCAATATAATGTTTTCTTATTTTAAAGGGGTCATATGATGCTTTTTTTAAAGATCATTATTTTGTGTATTTGGTGTAACAGAATATGTTGACATGCTTTAATGTTCAAAAAACACATTATTTTTCAAAACCTACATTATTGTAGGTCCTCTATGCCCCGCCCTCTCAAACGCTAGTTTTTCCTACAAAGCCCCTCCTTCCGACAAGCGCAGTCTGCTCGGATTGGCCAGCTGACCCAGTGCATTGATTGACCGAACACCACAAGCACACGTCGGAAATGTAACGCCCCTTACCATAATCGCAAGCTTCATCTTTCAAAATAAATGTAAAGACAGCCCGAAAGGGGAACAGAGTCTCGTGACAGACACAGTGATGAAGCTGGTATGTGTTTGCAGTACACAAGCCACGGTTAAGACAGCTGACTCCACTGTGATGTGGGTCACTGTGATGATGGTGAGGTAGACATGTGGGGGCGTGTTAGAACGAGCCGTTTTGAGGGGGGCGTGGCAGAGTCTTAACTTTTTATAAAGAATATCTCTTTGGTTTTTGAGACTTTAGTCTTTGCAACTTTAGGGATCTTATTTATGCACCAAGAGCTTGTAATACTCCAAAGAGAAAGAAAAACTTGAAATCGCATCATATACCCTTTAAAGTTAAAATGATCTCGGACGCCATTTTATTATCTAATCTGACTCAATTTTATTATGACCTCGCATTTGAGTTGGAATGCTAATTATCATTGATCATTTATAGGATAATTTATCTAGACATCTGATTATTCCTTAATATTATTGTACTCGTTCATTCGGGTGCTCATGTCGCTCAAAGATATCGCTTCGGTCATTAGCTTATCTTACAGACACATTCTCGTCTGTCTTGGTTATTAGACAGAGGTAATTGACTAATACTTTAGACGGCCGCTCCTATGAAATCATTCAGATAGGCTGATTCACACATTGCTAATTTTAAGTTTAAAGTTTTTTTTTTTAATAATTCAATTTCTTTTAGTTCAAGTTTAATTGATCTCAAGTAACAAAAATTAATTTTTTTACATTTTTAGATTTAGTTAACTGTAATAGCCCTGCTTAATATTTTTGTGGAAACCATAAAACATTGTTTTTTTGATGAATAGAAAGTTCAAAAGAACAGCAGTTACTTGAAATGGAAATCTTTTGTAACATTTTGAATGTCTTTACTGTCACTTTTGATCAATTTAATGCATCCTCGCAGAATCAATTTCTTAAAAAAAAAAAAACGATGGGGGCGCGGGGCGACGGGAAAAGAAGGGGACAGGAGAAGCGCGGGAAAGAATATTACAGATATTCTGCTAGTGTCCTGTATGCATTAATATCAGACATTTTTACTAACAAAAGAAGAATCTATTGTGCAATTACAGCTTTTGTTTCTATTGTTTGTGAATCTATACAGAGGATCGATTAAATTTGGAGGAAGAGGTGATGAATGACTGCAGCAGTGAGCACAGCAGCTTTATCAAAACTGAAAGTGACCCACCTGGAGACCCGTCCCTCCCCGGTGAGCGCACATCCGGACACAAGAGCCCATTGTGCATGCTTTAAGTGTGTCCTTTACAGAGACATTATTGTCTTGAGCATGTGTGCATTCTTCCAACAACATTGTTTGTTCTTACTCTCTTGCAAGTTGACAGACGCTATGTTTCTGGCTCTCGGCCATTCAGCTTATCTAAACTGTGTGCTATTTATTCCTTGACTTCCTTTCCCTGCCGTCCTGCCTTTTCTCGTGGTCTTGCTCTGGGCAGCTCTAGGTCCTGATTCCTGCTCTATTGGTTTGGAAGAGTAATGGGTATGTAGGCCTCTGTGTCCTTCTCTCGGCTCTTCCTCCATGTTCTTATTCTCAGGGCCGTGCAAACCTATACGGCACAAAAAGTTGAATCAATCATTAAATTGTTGCTTTGATGTATTTGTTAAACTTTAAAGTACCTGTTTCTAAAATATGGCATGTGTCACATGTGATTTGATTTTGATATTAGTGTAGAGTCGTTTTTTAACTGCAGTATTGGTCATTTCCGTAGGATTATCTGGCTCAACAGAAAGTCTGAACACTCAGAGTACCTGCTGCTCCAGCCAGCCGCTCCTGGGTCCCTCAAGCCATTTGCACATGGACGACGATGAACTGGATGTTTAACCCTGCACATCTCCTCCTTTGTACAGCCCGATATGTCTCCACATTGCAGTTTGATGCACTCCCTTTCCAGTATCCCACTTTGAATATGATTGACTCTTGTTCTAGGCCTTTTGTTTTTGAACATAACTGGCTGAGGCCGATGAGCTTGTTCTGGTGGTCAGTCATATTTCTTGTGCTTGGTTTTAGGGCTCTATTTTATCAAGT
The DNA here is from genome assembly GCA_018155175.1 of Sinocyclocheilus anophthalmus. Lineage (NCBI taxonomy): Eukaryota > Metazoa > Chordata > Actinopteri > Cypriniformes > Cyprinidae > Sinocyclocheilus > Sinocyclocheilus anophthalmus. The sequence continues at coordinate 16,180 of JADLZN010008759.1, forward strand.
TGCTTCACCCAAAATCACCTTTACATTATTCAAACTCTGCATTATTATCTTTCTTCCATGAATCACTAAAGAAGATTCCATGAAAGTGGAAGTTGATTTTAAAGTACTTGTTAGGCTCCAAAAACCAGTCAAATAAAATAAGTCTTTACTACATATCAAGTTTTCAGAAGCCATATGAAATACTTGTGATGAACAGACCAAACTCTAAACCAGGGCTGTCCAAACTCGGTCCTGGAGGGCCGGTGTCCTGCAGAGTTTAGCTCCAACTTGCCTCAACACACCTGACTGGAAGTTTCTAGTATGCCTAGTAAAGAGCTTGATTAGCTGGTTCAGGTGTGTTTAATTAGGGTTGGAGCTAAACTCTGCAGGACACCGGCCCTCCAGGACCGAGTTTGGACAGCCCTGCTCTAAACCATCTAATAATATTCCTCTCAATTACAAAATGCCTTCACGGTCTACTTTTATCGAGCTTTTGGAGCTTCACAATCCATCGTTTCATGGAAAAAGATAAAACACAGCTTTAGAATGATGATAAATAGATGATCATTTTCTTGAGTGAAATTGTAGATGGTTGTTGCAGATGAAATTCCTGCCGATTTTTGTATACACTCTAAAAAGTAAAGTGCTTTTATTAAATTTGGCATCTGTTGTTCCGTGAAGAACTTTTAACATCCAAGGAAACTTACCATTGCACAAAAGGTTCTCTAGATGATTAAAATGCTCTTCACACTAAGAAAAACATTGTTTTATGAACTGTTTGCCGAAAGGTTCTTTGAGGAACTTCTGTGTATTTTTAAGAGTGTAGTTGATGGTGAAGCAGGTCATTTCAGTGCTTGGTTATGTAATGCTGAATATAGAGCTTTGATCCAGGACTTGATTATAACTAATAAACATACAGCAGCTTAATAGACGATTAAACGACAAAGCACATTTCAATAAAAACTAATTTCAGGATCTATGTACGAGTAAGCGTAAAACCCAACAAATGATCAAGTGTTAAACTAATGAGTGAATAATACAGAAACATAATTGTGACTGTGCATTTAAAATGTTTTTCGTAAGTGCTTAAATGTCCTGAACTTATTTTTGTGTGTGCTAACGGAAGATGAGCAGTCAGCAAAGCACTTCTGAATGTGTATATATATATATATATATTCCTGATTTCAAATGTAATATTTATAGTGATCAAATACTGTTGGAAATAGTGGACTTGTCAGTTTATGACCAAATATTGTGCGGTCTAACAGTGCTTTAAATGTGCTTGCTTGTTCGTGCTCTAATACTTTAAGGACTAAAAAAGCCATGGTGGACTCTCTTTACCTCTTTATTTGCTTATGAATATTGTAATATGATTTTTAAATACTTAAACATGTGAAGGCATTCCTTTCATGTGTCGGTTCAGATGTTATTGAATCATTTTAGAGTGACGACTTTGTTAATATTTGACAGGTTGGTTGTATTTCTGCACGTCTGGACCCTGTGTTTCTTAGAAAGGAAAAAAAAGCTCAATGAACAAGTCACAAGAAGCATGAAATCTCATTGTTCTCCTCAAACATGCAGATATGCAGTGTCTTGTAGCATTAGAGGTTTATGTGCCTTTAAAGAACAAAGCAAGTGTTGCTGCAGTTTTTGCTCATTAGCTGTGCTGTTCTTGTGTTCATCGGCTGTAACCTTTAGCCTCGACTACATTTATGCATTGGATGTGAGACTGGTGCTCTTGTTTGTAATGTCCATTTTGGAGAGTAGATCATTTTAAACTGATACTCTGTAGGTCGAAAGGTATTGCTTATACAACTTTTGTTATGCTATAATACTTAACACGATTTTTGTTCTATCATCTGTTAATACCGATTAAGCTGCTCTGTACATGTATTTTAATGAATGAAAAAAAAAAAAAAAAAGATTTAATTTAAAAAGAATTTATTTAATTGCTTACAGCTCTGCATGGTTGGTAATATCGATGTAAGATTTATCACTGCTCTGGAATATGCATATTATTTATTTCCTCAAATAATGTGCCATTGCAATTAAATATTCCACTGTGGCTTCTTGTTCCTCACTTGTGAGAAATGCATTTAAAGCATACTTTTAAAAAGAATAGTAATTATGAAAGCAATATACTTTAAGAAGTAATATTTCATTGTTCACCTAATGTATATTATTATTATGGAACAACTTGTATATAAATTACATGAATGTTATATCCTAAATGGAAGAAGTTAAGCCTTCAAGTGCATTTTGACTTATTTTAGCAGCACTTAAAAGGGTTAGATCACCCAAAAATGAAAATTCTGTCATTAATTACTCACCCTCGTGTTGTTCCAAACCCCTAAGACCTTCGTTCATCTTCGGAACACAGTTTAAGATATTTTTGATGAAATCTGAGGGCTCTCTGACCCTCCCATAGACAGCAAGGTAACTACCACGTTGAAGATGATCGACAAAGTAGTCCGTGTGACATCAGTGGTTCAACTGTAAAGTTACGAAGCTACAGAATACTTTTTTTGCGCAAAGAACTTTACAGTTTTCACATTTTTGGGTGAACTAACCCTTTAAGCAAAATGTGATTTTGTCACTTATAATACGCCATTTCTGTGTGTACTTTGGTCGGTGGCACTGAAAATAAAACGTAGTTCAAGGCAACTGTAATTTAGACAAATATTCTGCTGCGGTGCTTTACTGTGTGCTGATACTACACTAATGGCTTCAGTACTCTTCAAAACGTTCTGAAACATTTTTTATAAAAACATTTTTTATACTATTTCCCTAGATTTGTTCATTTATTAAAACCTTACAGAGCCACAAAAAAATGATGTTGTCTATACATTTTTTGTTGATTTTTCTGACCTATTCTAATTAATGCATCATCTTTTATGGTAAATTCTTTAATAAACATGTTTAATTAGAATAATATAACACTAATAGTAGTGTTGGGTAAGTTACTCAAAAAAATTATTAATAGATACTAATTACATCTTCAACCATGTAATTACATTACAACTAATTACTCTTTCTAGATCGCAGTGAATCACTATTACTAATTCCTACTTGTTAAATCCCCTATCAACCTCGACCAGCTGAACAATACAAGAATAGTCATGACACTGTTCCTTTTATTCTTTCAGATGAATCATATACAATTGCATAAAGTATTGCTGAACTGACCAAAGTATTTAAAAGGAGACTGTTACAATAAAAACACGTTTTAACATTAGATGGTTAAATTCTGATCTTAAATCCACTATTGTTTTCTTAAATATGAAACTAAAACCCCCTTTAGGTGGCGGCAAATCACTATTTAATGAATAAGTCACGGACTCATTTGCTTCGTTCAAAAGGACTTTATAAATGGATAATTGAATAATTCGCTCAGGGTAACGGCACTCTTCTTTCTCGTTTGATATTGCTTATCTATACCGTATGTGTAGTTCTAAAAATAAAAATAAGAATAAAAACTCACAGTCAGACCCTGCTGAAAAAACCAGCATATGCTGGTTAGGTATGTTTTGAGGCTGGGATGCTGGTTTATGCTGGTCCTTTGCTGGTTTAAAATGGTCCTTTGCTGGTTTATGCTGGTCCTTTGCTGGTTTAAGATGGTCCTTTGCTGGTTTATGCTGGTCCTTTTGCTGGTTTATGCTGGTCCTTTGCCAGCACATGACCAGCAAAAGGACCAGCATACCAGCGTCAAAACATACCTAACCAGCATATGCTGTTTTTTTCAACAGGGAGAGTTAGGTCAGTGGCACTGCTCAGAAAATGGACATAGATGTAAGAACAGTTTGAGTCCCGCGTATGAAAGGAATGAAATTCCAAATGGAACCATGGATGAGGAATGAGCTTTATGTGTGCAGATGAGAGAACTGTATAAACAGCATCTCCCTACTTCCCAACAATTATAAACACGTGCCATGGGTCGACATGTACCACGATGTCTACTGTCTGTGAAGCAGCGTAGAGAAACATGGCTGGCGTCCTTCGGTGAACACCTGCTGACTGAATGATGACAGGTGCTTTAAAAAGCAGGCAAGTTATTCAGTCATAAAATAAACCACAGACCCCATTATCATTGTCTGAGCACGTTAGTGGATCACCACAGAAATAATCGGTCATGGGTCATACACGGTTAAAAACACTTATGATGGCTCAAACGACAAACAAACAGAAGACTATAATGCAACAGTGTTTGAGTCAGCTTGTGTTGGCCCTGAATGACTCATCCATTTGCCTCATAATAGCTGTTAGCCTATATTTTACTGGTCAGCAAGCGATTTATTATCTATAATCTCAACTTCTGTGAAACACCATTGCGCTAAATGGTCAAATGTTAACATATAAATCAACTGAGTACTTAAAATGCTACTAAAATGTTAAAATAATATTAAAAGATTGTCTTTACAGGACTGGAGAAACAGAAGGATGCTAATATTATTCTGTGGAGTTTTCTCTGATAAACTGTTTCTACATTAAAGATTGTACACTAACAGTAGTTCACCTGGTGATTGGAATTACTCTGAGGGGTCGTTGAAGGTCAAGTCATCTTAAAACGAAGTAGCTCCTCCTTTGATGTCATCAGAGGTCCAGCATTAACACAGAGCTTCCTCTCAGTCCTGATCTATCTGGAAGTAAAGAGCTGGATTCATCAGGCTTCACCAATTATTGAACTAAGTCAGTGGACTAGATATATTTAGTTTGTCTGATGTCATTAAACCCTTAAAGTACAATACTGAAAGTCTGAAAGCTCCTTAAACTGTGTAGATTTGAAAAGGAAGACGTCATAGGACAATAATGAACAGCATTGTAAAAATATATATATAAATATACAGGTGCATCTCAATAAATTAGAATGTCGTGGAATAGTTCATTTATTTCAGTAATTCTGACTCAAATTGTGAAACTCATGTATTAAAATAAATTCAATGCACACAGACTGAAGTAGTTTAAGTCTTTGGTTCTTTTAATTGTGATGATTTTGGCTCACATTTAACAAAAACCCACCAATTCACTATCTCAACAAATTAGAATACTTCATAAGACCAATAAAAAAAATTTTTAGTGAATTGTTGGCATTCTGGAAAGTATGTTCATTTACTGTACATGTACTCAATACGTGGTAGGGGCTCCTTTTGCTTTAATTACTGCCTCAATTTGGCATGGAGGTGATCAGTTTGTGGCACTGCTGAGGTGGTATGGAAGCCCAGGTTTCTTGACAGTGGCCTTCAGCTCCTCTGCATTTTTTGGTCTCTTGTTTCTAATCTTCCTCTTGACAATACCCCATAGAATCTATATGGGATTCAGGTCTGGTGAGTTTGCTGGCCAACACCAAGCACACCAACACCATGGTCATTTAACAACTTTTGGTGCTTTTGGCAGTGTGGCAGGTGCCAAATCCTGCTGGAAAAAATCCAGCATCTTCAAAGAGCTGGTCAGCAGAAGGAAGCATGAAATACTCCAAAATTTCTTGGTAAACAGGTGCAGTGGCGTTGGTTTTCAAAAAACACAATGGACCAACCCCAGCAGATGACATTGCACCCCAAATAATCACAAACTGTGGAAACGTAACACTGGACTTCAAACAACTTGAGCTATGAGCTTCTCCACCCTTCCTACACACTCTAGGACCTTGGTTTCCAAATTAAACACAAAACTTGCTCTCATCTGAAAAAAGGACTTTGGACCACTGGTCAACAGTCCAGTCCTTCTTCTCCTTAGCCCAGGTAAGACGCCTCTGACGGTTGTCGGTGTTCAGGAGTGGCACCTCACGCTTACACAGAGGAATACGACAACTGTAGTCAAATTTCTTGACACGTCTGTGTGTGTGGTGGCTCTTGATGGCTTGACCCGAGCCTCAGTCCATTCCTTGTGAATTTTTCACTCAAATTCTTGAATCGATTTTGTTGACAGTCCTCATAAGGCTGCGGTTCTCTCGGTTGCTTGTGCATCTTTTTCTTCCACACTTTTTCCTAACACTCAACTTTCTGTTAACATGCTTATCCAGCACTCTGTGAACAGCCAGCTTCTATGGCAATGAATGTTTGTGGCTTACCCCCTTGTGAAGGGTGTCAATGATTGTCTTTGGGACAACTGTCAGATCAGCAGTCTTCACCATGACTGTGTAGCCTAGTGAACCAAACTGAGAGACCATTTGAAGGCTCAGGAAACCTTTGCAGGTTTTTTTTGTGTTGATTAGCTGATTGGCATGTCACCTTATTCTAATTGGTTGAGATAGTGAATTTGGTGGGTTTTTATTAAATGTGAGCCAAAATCATCACAATTAAAAAGAACCAAAGACTTAAACTACTTCAGTCTGTGTGCATTGAATTATTTAATACACGAGTTTCACAATTTGGTTGAATTTACTGAAATAAAAGAACTTTTCCATACCTATACTTTAGTGAGATACACTGTTGTCGGAAATATTTAAGCGCGTGTAATATTTAAGGCAAAACACATCTGAAATTAATCTAATTTCCGTTTGGGGTGCTCCAAAAAAAAAAAAAAAAGTGGGTTTACACAAAAAAACTGCTAAAAAGCACCTACTATTTGGGCTAGAAAAATACAGTCCAAAAATAAATTTGTATTTTTAGAGTACTGATTACAATTATAGGTTGCTCGTGGACGTCAAAATGTAAGCAGGTTATTAAAGGAAAAAAGATGCATTCAGACTCACTTTCCTTTTTAATTAGGTGTTTCAACCTCTTTCTGTGATGTGAAAAAGTATTATTAATAAAATAAAATTCATATATAAAAAAAATACATGTAATATATAAATGTCAAAACCATGCACTATTTTTCAAACATCTGGGGTCAGTAAAAATGTGTAAGACATTAATAATTGTATTTTATTGATCAAAGGTGTCAGTAAAGGCATTTATAATATGTTTCTTTTAAATAAATGCTTCAATATTTCCAAATTTTTTTTCCCCCTTTCCTGAAAAAGCACAACTGTTTTCAACTTTGCAAATCAGCATATTAGAATGATTTCTGAAGGATCAATGAAAATTATGCTGAGAAATCAGCTTGACATCACTGGAATAAATTACCTTTTAAAATATATTAAAAGTAGAAAACAGTCAATTCTAATTGTAATAATATTTCATAATTTTACTGTATTTTGATCAAATAAATACAGCCTTGGTGAGCATTTACTTGAACAAACATTAAAAAATCTTACAGCCCCCATTTAAAACCTTATAGTTTGTCATAGTCTGTAAAAAAATATCTACAACTATTAATTTTACAATTGGTGCCACATAAAACCTTTTAAAAAACACCAACACACATGGATAGGTTAAAAAAAACAGTTTTACTTATACTTTGTTACATTGTGATGACTTTGATTTTGGTTAAGGTTAGTTAATAATTCATACCAGTTAAAACTGTATTTTTTATCAAATAAATGCAGTTGAATGGTAGTGTAATGTTCATTATGCCTTGACAAACTGACGATAACCCAAAGATTTTGGAACTGTTACATGATTTGACGATACACCACTTCTGTTAATTGGCCCTGTGGGTGTATTTATCAGCCGATGCCATCCTTGTTTTCTTTTTAAGCACCGGCTTGCTGAATTTGGTAACACCAAATACGTAACAGAGCTTTCTTTAGCTGTACAATCAGTTTCTGGGTAAGCATTTGGAGCTGCGTTGTGAGTAGGCTATTAGCACACAGACTCTTAGGAGATTGCTGCAGCTTCACCTGGCACGTGCGCACATCACTATCCCTCTAAAGACGGGACACTTTAGCAGATCGGGGCGGGCCGGGACAAAGAGAGGGACGGGGGGAGGGTTAAAGAATAGGAGGTAGTGTGATAGGACTCAAACACTTCAGACCGTAGAAGAGAGCGGCCGGACAAATCCACTGAGGGAAAGACAGCAGTGTCCTAAAACTCTGAAGTGAGGGAAAACTAAGAGCTGAAGAGGCTGCGTTAGTATTTCAGACCGCACTGTCCTCCAGCCGTCAGAAGTGTGTGTGTGTCAGACCATGGCACCGCAGGTCATCAGCTCACCCTTCCTGAAGCCATTCTTTCTGAAGACACCGCTAAGTGTTGCCAGTTCTCGACGGCAGCGACGACACACGTTACCTGCCAGTGAGTTTCGAAATCTCACCCCACAGGACGCCATTAGTGTGTTTGAGATAGAGAGAGAAGGTAAGATGTTTCACGCACACATGGTGGGGTTATATTGGGATTTACCAAAATACAGTGGCAGAATTACCTATTGATTGCGCAGTCAGTGTTAATAATCTGAAACATGTTTTTAGATAAAAACACTCTTTTTGTGTTAGTTGTCCCGAGTGAATGTAGTTTAAGCAGCTCATACACACTTGATCCCTGCGGAAGGCATTTCTCTAGGAAATCTGGTGGTTGGGTTGCTTAATTATTTAACTTATTTTAAATAAGTTATCTATCTACTTTCTTTTTTTTATTTCATTTTCTAAAATGTTTTGGCAATATGTATTAAAATACACCACCTATTTAGGGTCAGCAAAAAAAACTTTTAATAGAAAAAAATACTTTTTTTCATCAAGGATGCATTAATTACAGTAAAGACATTTATAATATTACAAAATATTTATATTTTAAATAAATGTTGTAATTTCGAACTTTCTTTTCATCAATGTCAGAAAAATTTTAGCATTTTCCACCAAAATATTAAGCAGCACAACTGTTTTCAACATTGATAATAATAAGAAATATTTCTTGAGCAGCAAATTATATTAATAGCATATTCGATTAATAAATGATAGATCATGTGACACTGAAGACTGCAGTAATGATGCTGAAAATTCAGCTTTTCCATCACAGAAATAAAATGTAAAAATATATCTTAGCAGAAAACACTATTTAAATTGAATAATATTCACAATATATTGACAATTTAAAAATTCAAATAAGTCCATCTGGATTTAGTTTTTAATTGAAAAAATGCAGCTTGGTGAGCAAAAAAAAACTTCTTTAAAAAAAATCATTCAAACCCCCAAACGTTTGATTGAAAGGTAGTGTATGTCATACCAATAAAGCAAAATGAATTTCAATTTAAAAAAAGATTGGGTATCGGGTATTTTACAATTAGTGCCCCATAGATTACTGTAAAAACACACCAACAAACATCTGGATAGGCAACAAATGGTTTTACTTATATATAATATTATATTATTTCGGTTAAGGGCAGTTAATAATTCCTACCTGTTAAAACAAATCACCCCCTAAACTCTAGAAAACTAGAAGACTCTAGTCAACATGCAGATCTTAATGTGATAAACCTGATAATCCGACGATAAGCTCTTGTTTGCATTGGTATAACAGGGTTGACTCACCCCTGTATTTTCCCCTCTGCAGCGTTTATCTCTGTTTCCGGTGAATGTCCACTCACCCTTGATGAGGTGCTTAGTTTCCTGGGCCAGTGTCCTGAGCTCTCGATGGGATGGTTTGAAGAGGGTCAGCTGGTGGCCGTCATCATTGGATCTGGCTGGGACAAAGAGAAACTAGAACAGGTGAGAAACATGATTCTTTAAAGAAACCTGTTATCATGTAGATCAAGAACTTCACTTTAGGTTTACATTCTAACCCTCTTTTGACCATTTGATCCAGGAAGCCTTGACCACACACGTCCCAGACTCTCCCACGGTACACATCCACGTGTTATCTGTGCACCGCCACTGTCGACAGCAGGGCAAAGGCTCCATCGTGCTTTGGCGATATCTGCAGTACCTGCGCTGTCTCCCTGGTCTACGCCGGGCCCTGCTGGTCTGTGAGGAGTTCCTGGTGCCCTTCTACCAGAAGGCTGGCTTTAAGGAGAAAGGTCTCTCAGCCATCGCTGTGGGGGCTTTGGCCTTCACAGAGATGGAGTATCAGCTTGGAGGCCTGGCGTATGCACGACGAAACAGCGGATGTTAGTTTCTTTAGCTCATTCAATCCTGATTCAGGACACCATGCCTAGATTCTGGACAGCTGTCGGCAATCACTGGCTCAAAGTCCTACTACCACTTGAGCAAGAACCAGAGACTTACCTATGCACTCATTTATCATGCGTAATCAATCAATAATCAATAAAAATACAAATCTAACAAAGCTATATTTTTGTCATTTGTATTTTCTATGCACAGTGGTGAGAAAGCATTTCAGTAACACTTTACAATAAAGTCAGATGCAACTGACTTGTACAACTGATGTAACTGACAATATTGACAGATACGACTTTTGATTTTAATCATGTATTAGTAAATGTTGAAATTAACATTAAGGGCCCTATTTTAACGATCTAAGTGCATGGTCTAAAGCGCACGGCGCAGGCAGGTGACTTAGTTGGCTGGTCCCATACACTTTGATAGTTTAAAGACGGGGAGGGCCGGGGGGGAAGGGGGACAGGGGGGGAAACGGGGGGAAAACGGTCGGCGCGCCACGCGCATGGTCTAAAATGGTTGTCCCTATTCTCTTAATGAGTAATGGGTGTGTTTTTGGGGCATTCATAAAACCGGGTGCAATAAACCAATCAGAGTCTCATCTCCCATTCCCTTTAAGAGCCAGTTGTGCTCGTGCCATGACGGATTTGCTATTTACACGGTGGGAAGTTGCAAGGCAAGAAGACGCGTGCTCCAGAGATGAGAGATGAAAACGGAGCTGTTGGTGCCGCGAAGCAAAAATAGGTGAGCATAATTCTGATTACATGCAATGACTATCAATTATGACATGTAGGCATTTTTATATTTATGTAACCTACATAATAATAATCTTTTACATTGCAATCCTTTAATTTTTAATATTTGGCATGTTTGTGTGCTGCTGCACATCCCTGTGTGTGTAATAAGCAGAGTGTACGCGCGCTGTGGACCCACCTATACTAACGCGCTCTTTAAATAACAAAAAAACTACTGCGCCATTTACTTTAGACCAGGTTTTTGTTGGTCAATGGCGCAGTCTATTTCAGTTGCCTCAGAATAGCAACACGCCAGAACACACCTCGTTTTCAGACCAGCACGCCCCATGGGCACAAATGCATTTGCTATTTAAACAACGTGGCGCAGGACGGGACCAGCAGGACGTGAAAATGACAACTGCGTCGGGATGAAACTAGCAAAAACACTTGCGTGGCACCTGGCGCCGCATTGTGCCGGGTGTATGATAGGGCCCTAAGATTATTTAATGCTTTAAAAGTATTTCTCATTTTTACTGTAGTTAATATAGTCTAATGTTAACAAATGGAACCTTATTGTAAAGTGTTACCAGCATTTCTTTGGGTTTATGGATACATGTTATTACCCTTGGTACATCTTAAATTTAGTTCCAAAACTGGTCAGTGTGGTTTAGTATAGAAGTCTGTTTCTGCCTCAGAGATAAAAAAGTAAGGAAATTAAACTAATAAAGCTGCACTGTGAGATTTAAAGACAGTTGTGAATTATGAAGTCACAATTATGAGAAATAAAGTCACCTTGCTACTTATAAAGTCACAATTGCCTAATATGAAGTCACTGTGAGATATGAAGTTACAATTTTGATCTTGTCACAATTGCAAGGTAAAGTCACAAATTAGAAGAAAAAAGGTTACAATTGAGATATTGTCACACTGTAAGAAATAAAGTTGCAATTGTGAGAAATAGTCACATTGCGATATACTTATATTGCGAGATGTAATGTCGCGATTATTAAAAATAGTCACATCATGAGAGTCAATTATTTTGCAACTTTTTTTGCTACTTACTATATAAAGTCACAATTGCATGATATTAAGTCACTGTGAGATATAAAGTTACAATTATGAGAAAATAGTCACATTGCGAGATATAACGTTGCAGATTACAAGAAACAAGGTTACAACTGTGAGATATTAAGTTATATTGTAAAAAATAAAGCTGCAGTTATGAGAAATAAAGTCATATACTCATATTGCGAGATGTAACTTTTGAAAAATGAAAAATAGTCACATTGTGAGATAAAGTCTCAATTATGGGAAACAAAGTCACAATTGTGAGATATATTATGTCACTGAGATAAGTTTTATGAGATAATTATGAGAAATAGTCACATTGCAAGATCTAACATTGCAATTATGAGAAACAATGTCACAATTGCGAGATGTAACGTCACAAGAAAGTTACCTTTTTATTTGTATTGTTTGGAAATGGGCTTCCATAATTTAGTGCTAGTTTGGAGTCTAGTAGACAAGAAAAACAGACAAACTTCAGAGGTGCAGGTTGTTTTAGCTGTATTCTGTAACAAGTGAGTAAATTGGGTAGCTAAAACACTACCCTTTCATAATCAACCATTACTCCATTAGAAGTAACACACAAATAATAGAATATCATTTGAGTGCTCAACGTGTAACGAAAATATGGCAGTAGTAGGTACATTTATCAAGGCACCAAAGGTACAGAGTTTTTCGTCCCTGGATTCTGAGGTCAACTAAACAAAGACAAACCTACTCCTGACATGCTAAAACATAAAAAAGTACAACAATCAAATTGGAGAAGACGTGTTCTCCGTTTGGTGTACCAGTGCTTTTTTTATGACACTGCCTTCTGAGACTGTAGTGTGAAGAAAGTTTTCGGGCGAGGGTGACCCTGTTTTCGTATGATTATCAGACACCCTTATCAACAGACTGCATAAAACTTTATGGTACGTTAAAAAGCGATCTTCATTCCTAAAATCATGGTCAAAGTGGAGATCCAACTTACACTTTAGTAAAAAAAACAACAACACAAGCATACTGTCCAAGTTCACAGAAAGGGCTTCATTTGGGGCGAGACGAAGTGCAACTGGATGAACACTGACAGATGCAGATCAATGACCAATCGAATCCCTCTCTCCCCGAAGCCCCGCCTCTCCCTCAATGGAGGTGCGCATTGAGGTCATACTTCTCACAGAACTTGTCGGTGAAAGGAATGCAGGTGAGCAGCTCGCACCACTCACACTTGATGGGAGACACGTAGAAGAGCACCACGAGTCCTGCGAACAGGCCCACGAACACCACCAGGAAGATGATGATCTGGCAGCGCTTGCGGTACATGTCCAGCCGGCCGAAGCTGATGTAGGGCAGGAAGGCGAAGGAGAGGAAGAAGCCTGAGATGAATCCGCAGATGTGGGCGAAGTTATCGATCCAGGGCAGCAGGCCGAAAGCGAACAGAAAGAGCACCACGCACAGTAGCTTAGTGAAGGCTCTCCACGGCTGAGCCAGAATCTGCCAGCTCTGGATCAGCTCCACAAACAGACAGGCCAGGATGCCGAACTGAGAGCCAGCTGGACCCACCTAGAGACGCATGGAGACAGCAAAGGAAGGTCAAGCTCAGTGCCAGAGATACATCAGTAAAATACCTTTTCCACCAATGTGGTGCTGGTTCTCTTAAAGGGATAGTTCACCCAAAAATGAAAATTATGTCATTAATTACTCACCCTCATGTCGTTCTAAACCTGTAAGACCTCTGTTCATCTTCGGAACACAAATTAAGATTCGACTTAATGACTTTATTCAACAATTCGTCTCCTCCGCGTCACACTATAGCGCCATTTTGGAGAGTATCACATATGTAAACAACGTATGCTGTTCTGTGTCAGCTGCACTGTACACGGATACGCTGTTTACGTTGTTTGAACTTTGATCTGAACATAAACAACGTATCCGCGTACATACATTGCATACGTTGTTCACGTATGTGATACTCTCCAAAATGGTGCTATAGGGTGATGCGGAGGAGACGAATTGTTGAATGAAGTCATTATTTTTGTTTTCTTTGGGCACAAAAAGCATTCTTGTATCATCGTAAAGTTACGGTTGAACCACTGATGTCACATGGATTATTGTAACAATCTCCTTGCTATGTTTCTGAGTCTTGATCGTGTAAGGATCCTTGCTGTCTATGGGAGGGTCAGAGAGCTCTCGGAATGCATCAAAAATATCTTAATTTGTGTTCCGAAGATGAACGAAGGTCTTACGGGTTTGGAACGACATGAGGGTGAGTAATTAATGACAGAATTTTTGGGTGAACTATCCCTTTAAGCCCAAAGTATACTTCACTTTTTCCATGTATGCGAGGTTCAGCGAATAGTGTGCATGACGCAAATTTTGCTCATGATGTATGCACATGAGTATTAACTTGGTTTTGCACTAATCAGTTGTTCCACAAGGTGGCAACACTGGCTCACATCGTTGTTTCACAGTAGAAAATTAAACTAAAGAGACAGAACTAGAACAACAACAACAAAATAGCGGAGACTGCAACAACAACAGACGGCCGTTTTGAGAAGTGCTTGTGTAAGAGGGTTATGAGAGAGCAGCAACTTGAGTTTAAAAGAGCGCAACAACATTTTTACTGGTTATAACTTCTAGAGGAAAAATAGAGCGATGGACTAAGATGAAGCTTTCTAGAGCACGTGTCGACCGCCTGCGTTCGCACACGCTATCAAATGGAGTATACTTTGAAAGACTGCGTGTTTGACTGTACGCATATAAAACTGAAGTATACTTGGTGCATTAGCCCAAGGTTTTCTTAAACTTGGGTTCACAAACTGCAGGGGGTTTGTAAATTCAGTCATAGAACTGTACAATTAAAATAAATAATTGTAAAATAAAAACAAAAAAGATGGCATTTTCTGTCACCAATCATCAAGTGACAATTAGCCAAAAAACACTGTAAATTAACTAGCAATTTATAAATGAAAATTGTGTTTACACCAATTTTCTTTTTAGTGCATCAAAGAACTGTAAACGTGAATGTGTTGTTAAATTATTGAAAAATTAACTTAAAATCTTAGGGGTGCTTTCAGAAAATATTTTAAATCAAAATGGTTTGGTTGTCTTAGCTGATGCTCCCAAACAATGGCATAACTGTCACACACACTGAAATAAATAGATATATAAATAAATAATAAAAAAATTGGTGTAGAAAAAAAATGTCAATTTTCTAGTAAATTTCACAAATAATTATAGAGAACCAGCAAGTAACGCGTTGAATTAAGCAGGAAATTGTGAAATAGAAAAGATGAAATCATTTGTAAAACATACTCCAATAATCTGTGTTGTATTTACAACAAAGAATGTCATCCATAATACAGAAAATTAAAACATCATTCAAAAATCCAGCTTAAAACACATAAGTACACTGTTTGTTCATATAGTTTTGAAAAACCTTTATGCCATTTCTGAAAAAAACAAACATTTAATTGTATTACCTGTTAGCCAAAGTGTATTCAAATTATGTATAAAAATAAAAACTGATTTTTTAAGAAATTACTAGAGCCAGCCAAAGATGTGTCACTAATTAATAACATTCATAAAAATCTATTTGATCACAGGATATTTATAAATAAAATAACTTCATTTTAAGCATGAAAAATAAAGCAGCTGTAGCCACTGTGCAACACAAAATACACAGGATATCCATCAAGTTGATATGTGTCTTATCACATCGAGTTCAGATGGTGTCACTGATTAAGAAATGGGTGATCTAGTTTTCTGTATGTCTAATGTTAGCGATTTCTATTTCTAGACCAGCAGGTTTAAGCGGCCGGTTGTAGCACCCTATGGGTAGAAAAGAGGCAAAATGCATCAAGTGGGGCTCACCTCAGCTCTGTAGGGGAGGAAGATGGCACTAGCCAGGTTTCCTGTGATGCCACTCAGGATATAAATGATAGATATTCGTAGCCACCCAGCCAACTTCTCTAGGTCTCGAAGAATTGTCATCTGAAAACATACCGACACCAGGCAATGCAGAATCCTGTTTTTAACAGATGGGAACAGAGAGAACGTTTCAAGCATATTGTTTATAAGCTGCTATGACATCTTTATAAATTTGAATGCATATTTTTCATTCCCAACACACCACAACATTCTGACATGGCTACAGTGGTCATAAACATTCCCTTCATACAAGATATGATGCCACTGACTCTAAATTATGTCCAAGCAAACCACTGCCTGTGTCATAATTACACTTCTGTCAGCTGTCTCATAAAAATGTGGCAAAGGCATGTCACAACAAGAGTCTCCACAAATGCTGTTATTATCAAATGCAATGTGCAATGGCCACCAAACACGAACAAATATGCAACAGTAACCACACCAATCCTTCAGCAGGTTCAAGGACGTTTGAGAGAGTGATGATAAAGGTGTGTGAAAGAGGCACGTGCAGAAGCGTTAATCTACTGAGCCGTCTTAAGGAAGGCAAAGAGCCAAAGTGCAGCTCAGTGAAGCACTCTTTTTGATTACTACTACAGATCACGCCATACTAAAAAGCAGCCTCTTCTCCAAGTGTCAGCTGTTTCTTAAAGTAGATAATCTGATCGTGTGTGTCAGCTTTTGGAGCATCTGAGATAAACAGTGCAGCATGGGGTATGGTGCTTATGGGTAAAACATTCCAGCACGTGTACATAATTAAAACCCAGAGGAGTTGTTATAGCTTATGGGTTGTTCTTTTTAATTGCTCAGAAGATTTCTTCGTTTCATTTGAGTATGAACTATCAAATGAAGGAATAAAAACAGAAACTCCCGAGACAATTGTGGACACCGTATGCATGAGAGCAGAGCTGTAAAATGAATATTGACTGCATAGCTCTAATAATTTGGTCTGTGCGGATTCTGATGAGAAATTGAGTCAATATATTTGAATTGTCATTGCAGACTGTATTTTGGCAGTGTGAGCAGTTTATTAAATCTCTTCTGAAACTCTAGAGGAGACACATGCATTAATATGTACCAGTATCTGTATTGTTGCATTAAATGCAAAGCAGATATTTTGTTTGCAAATGTTTGCCTTTTTCGTTTCTCTCTTGGTTTGAAAAGACAGATCATTTGCCTTTGATGTTTTTCTAGATCTGAACAGATGCATAGTTTCACTTTTTTGGTTCGCTTTTGGTGTGACCACATTGTCTGTGATATTTTGCTATTTTGTTTTAATTTCGTCTTCGTTTGCAATGTTGTACTTTGTTGTTTTGCTGTAGGAATGAATGTGTACTTGTGAATTTTTGTTTTACTCTTGATGTCCTACATACTCTTGATGTATGGTGGACTTTATTGGGGGGGTAATTTTTTTGGGGGGGAAATGTTTACCTCTCACCCTCTTATATATTTCTCCACTAGAAGTTAGTAATGTACGCAAAATTTCATCCAGATAATTTGTCATTTAGAGTGTGCTCAAATGTATTTTGTATTTTTGAGATGCGGGGCAGTTGGGGCCTAATGGTTAGAGAGTCAGACTTGTAACCTGAAGGTTGTGGGTTCGAGTCTCAGTACCAGCAGGGATTGTAGGTGAGGGGAGAGAATGACCAGTGCTCTCTTCCACCCTCAATACCATGACTCAGGTACCCTTGAGCAAGACATCGAACCCTCAAATGGCTGCCCACTGCGTGTTCACGGTTTATGTATGAGTTGTGTTTACTACTCACTGCTGTGTGCACTTTGATGGGTTAAATGCAGAGCACAAATTCTGAGTATGGGTTACCATGTCACACTGCAAAACACTCTTACTTCTTCTACAGTGTGTGTTCTTAGGACCACAAGCTGGGACTCGAACTTGGGACACCTGAAGCGCAATGACACTACATGTCAGCGCACTGTCCACAAGGCAATCGACACTGATGTAATTTAACATTTTAAGACTAACAACACAGTAGTAAACACAGTTTACTAATGGTTTTGTATAATTATTAATTACGTGCTGTTATTATCATTAAGACTATATGAAGAATTTCAACTTTGTTGAGCATACCCTAAACATAGTCCAATCTCAGCTAAATTTGGTTTGTTTCCATTTCTCATTAAGGAGAGTTGACTGGGAGGATGAGAGAGGAAGATTTCAAAAGTCCAAAAATAAGGGCCACCCTAATGTACATAGATGTTTTATTTGCCATTTTTCATTTTGCTGTTGGGTGTGAATAGACCTGTCAAATGCGTTTCATGTTGTTATTTGTCTAAATGGACCTTTTGTTTGCATTTCGTTTCCTTTCATTTCGTTGCAAGCTTTTTGTTTTGCTGTTTGTTTGACCAATTCATGACCACACTGTAATATTTTTGCCTTTGCCCTAAGTATGAATGAATGTTTATTTTTATGGTGGTGTGAATAGACATTTTGTATGACAGTTTTTGCCTCTTTGTTTTGCTGTTGGTTTGAATAGACCTGTCATATGCTTTTGTATTGTTCTTGATCTGAACGGACCTTTTGTTTGCATAGTTTCACTTTTTTGTTTCGCTGTTGTTCTGACCAGTCCATGACCATGCTGCCTGTGATTTTTTTCTCATTTCACTTTCGTCTTTTGTCTGCGATATTTCACTCTTTTGTTGTTTCGCTCTAGGTGTGAACAGAGCATTCGTCTGCAGTGAGTTTTGCCTTCTCGTTTTGTTATTGATGTGGACAGGGCTGCAGTCGCTCACCCAGCATGCAGAAACAGTGAGAGCCAGAGGCGGTAGAACTGATCTGGGACCTCAGGGTTCAGGAAAGGAAGGAGGCCACACACATCATCCATACAGTGCACCTGACAGGGACAGAGTAGTGTGTTTCTTTAGATTACAAAACATCAGAAATGGAAACATCCTGAAATTTTGTCAATAATAAATTAAATTGCATTTTCATGCTTAAGACATTAGACAGTATTTAACACACTTTTAGCACTAAGTCTTAAGTTAACACTTGAAGCTGGCACACGCTTCAGACCCAGCCAAATCACGGTGTGCCCTTTCAGACAGATTTTGCCAATGCAGAGGAGATTAGCATGGCAACCTTCATGGTGATTACAGCGCACTTAGCAGAATGTAGATTTACCTTCCGTTCTTATTCACACTGCCTCATTAGTCTAGTGGGCGACTAGACTAGGGTTTATGCTCGCTTGCGACCTGAACTGATCTTAAAGGGTTACAGTACTGTTAAAAAGTTTGGAGTTAGTACGTTTTTTTTGTGGAAAGAAATTAATGCTTTTATTCACAAGGTGCGTACATGATCAAATGTGACAGTTAAGACATTTATAATGTTACAAAATATTTCCATTTCAAATAAAAGCTGTTCTTTTTATCTTTCTTATCAAAGAATCCTAAAAAACCAAAACTAACAAGGTTTCAAAAAAGAAAAAAAAACTTATAAGCAGTTGTTCTTAACATTGCTAACAATAATAAATGTTTCTTGAGCAGCAAATCAACATATTACACTCTTAAAAATAAAGGTGCTTCACGATGCCATAGAAGAACCTTTTTTGTCTAAATGGTTCCATAAAGAAGCTTTAACATCTGAAGAACCTTTCTGTTTCACAAAAGGTTCTTTGTGGTGAAAGAAGGTTCTTCAGATTATAAAAAGGTTAGAAAGAGATGGTTCTTTAAAGAACCTTTGACTGAATGGTTCTTTGTGGAACCAAAATGGTTTTTCTATAGCATCACTGTGAAGAACCTTTTAAGCACCTTTATTTTTAAGAGTGTAGAATAATTTCTGAAGGATCATGTGACACTGAAACTGGAGTATTGATGCTGGAAATTTAGCTTTTCCATCATAGTAATAGATTAAATGTTTTCAATATATTCAAATATAAACGTTATTTTACATTATAGTAATATTTCACAATATTACTGTCTTACCTATTTTTTATCAAATAAATGCAGCACTAGTGAGCATAAGAGAATGTCAAAAACATTTTTTAAAAATGACCAAACCCAAACTTTTGAACAATAGTGTAGCTTCATAAAGACCTGGCAAACAATTTCATTTGCTTTGACTTTTATGTAACATTTATTTATCAGCTCAGACTTAATTTTTAGCAGTTTTTGCATCTCATCTGCTATCTTAAAATTTTGTGTTGTACATCGCCATTTCATATGAAGTAACCATTAAATGTACTTCAATATCTCTTATAGCACATATTTGACTTATTTCTGCGCTTCGCTGGTTAAATCTTCTTACTTGGGAGCAGAGGGTTGCCTCCTCATGGAAGTATCCCTTCATGAAGTCACAGTACTCCCTTGATGTGATTTCACACCTGCAAAGCAACACACAAGACATTTTCAAAAACCCACATACACACTAAGCAAAAACCCATGTCCACTAAACAAATGTGCCAGTGTTGATCATGCAGTGTGTGAGAGTCAGTAGTAGCAGATGCCCTCACCTCCCTTTAGTGCCGATGCAACAGGGCCGGCCGGTGATAGTACAGTCAATATGAGGCAGATTGGTGTGGTTCCCAGAATTATATTTGGTGCAGATCTGTAATGCATATGTTAGGACAATGTATAGCTAACCAACTCTTGCAACAATGTACTTTGGTGCTATCACATCTAATACCATAGTTCTTTCATATATGTGACCCTAGACCACAAAACCAGTCTTAAAGGGATAGTTCACCCAAAAATGAAAATCGCAGACTTATAAGTGCATTACCGCCACCTATCTCTCAAATGGACCATTGACACTCTATCTACAATCTCAATTAGGAGTGTCAATGGTCCACTTGAGAGATAGGTGGCGGTAATGCACTTATAAGTCTGCGATCCACCGTAAAGCAAGAAGAAGAAGAAGATGCCTCACGCATCGGCTGTTGAGAAAGTGCTCAGGACAGTTCGGACATTGCGTGAATCAGAGGTAAAAAACGATATAAATACTGTTCAGTTTCTTGCATAGACCGATCGTTTCATGTCTTAACACCTCAATGTATCGTCACGAGTCTCAGTGTTTAATTTGGTTTTGTTTGTGTATGTATTTTTTTAATCTCAAAGCCGTGATTCCCATTCACTTACATTATATGACTGACAGACTGCAACGGTTTGTGTTAAAAATCTTTGTTTGTGTTCTACTAAAGAAACAAAGTCACCTACATCTTGGATGCCCTGGGGGTAAGCAGATAAACATCAAATTTTAATTTTTGGGTGAACTAAACCTTTAAGAGAGTCTTGGGTATATTTGTAGCAATAGCCAACAATATTTTGTATGGGTCAAAATGATCGATTTTCTTTTATGCCAAAAATCAAAAGGATATTAAGTAAAGATCGTGTTCCATGAAGATATTTAGTAAATTCGCTACCGTAAATATATCAAACCATACTTTTTCATTAGTAATATGGATTGCTAAGAACTTCATTTGGACAACTTTAAAGGTGATTTTCTCAGCATTTTGATTTTTTTGCACCCTCAAAATTCCAGATTTTCAAATAGTTGTTATCTCATCCAAATATTGTCCTATCCTAACAACCATACACCAATGGAGAGCTTATTTATTCAGCTTTCGGATAATGTATGACGTGAAGCGGATTTGCCTAAAACCCCCTTAGCTGTTATAAATTCTCTGTAAACCATGGCATCACGGGCTATTGCTTTTATAAAACGGTTATTCCATATACGTAGGTTTCACAAAATAAAACAGAGCAAATAAAGTGTAATGATATAAATAAAAACAGTATTCTTCCACCAAACAATGTAGTTCCTCAGAATCAGTTGTGGTTCCAACAAAGTGGTTGCCGAGCAATTTACAGCAGCTTCGAACGTGGCTCAACCAATCAGAATCAAGGTCTGGAACTATCCATTTTATAAGACTGGTTTTGTGGTTCCAGGGTCACATATACTATATTTTCTGCAATACTTACCGGCCATTTGGTAATGTCATCAGGCCACTCATGAGGAGCTACTGAGGCCGGCTCTATACACGTCCTGCCAAAAATATAGTACAGTCTTATGTTTGAAATGTCTCTGTGAAAATTGTCAACTGAAGTATCGAGTGATGCCATATTCCCTCACCTGGGGTCCTGATGACACACAGAGCCATACTCCCGGTTTTTCCCCTCCAGCTGAGGAGTGCTGGGATGCTGAGGCCACTTCACCCACACAGCCAAAGTGCTCTGAAATAAAAAGAGGAAGACGTCAATGGCCTGACAGCTTCTCAGTCAGGTGAACAAACGCATAATCTTGAGAGTCTGCGGCTCCTGTACTTACAGAGCATTCCTCCTCTGAGGTCTGCAGACAGCCAGAGCGGTCGTTGCGCACACAGCAAGCTGAATTTCGCTCCAGTTTTTGCTTTTTTTTAATCAGCTCGTGTACCTGGTTATCCTGCCGCATACAAGGTGAGAATTTGGCTCCCAGATGAATCAAGGCTTCCTGATAAGAAGAAGACAATGACTTGTCTTATGTTACCATTTTATACAGGAAAATGAAATGTTGAATGAAATGAAATGTGAAATGTTAATTTTGAGAACTGAAGCCACATCTGAAAAGGCATTTAAAAGACTGAGGTCAGTAGGTTTTAATGTTTTGAAAGAAGTTTCTTATGTTCACAAAGCCTGTATTTCTTTGATCAAAAATACAGAAAAATTAATATTGTGAAATATTATTACAATGTAAAATCACTATTTTCTATTTGAATATATTTTAAAATATCATTTATTCCCGTGATGGTAAAGCTGAAATTTCATTCATCAGGAAAAAAAACTATCCTTCAAAATCATTCTAATATGCTGATTTTCTTATTATTATCCATGTTGAAAACACTTGTGTTGCTTAATATTTTTGTGGAAACCATGATGCGATTTTTTTAGGATTCTTTGACGAATAGCAAAAGAACAAAAAAGCAGCATTTATTCGAAATAGAAATCTTTTGTAACAATGTAACTGTCTTTTCTCTTACTTATGATCATCAATTGAATGCATTCTTGCTGAATAAAAGTAATAATTTCTTTAAAAATAAAAAAATAAAAAAAACGTTTGGTAGTGCATAACAGAAAAAAGTGCATTTATGCAGACTTTTGATGCACATCATCAAAGTATTTAGAAAGTAACCACAAAAACATCATGTATCACAAACTCGAAAGTTCAGCAATCAACTTTCCGGTTTGTGAACGTGTGTTTTTTGGGGGTTACGTGCTAACTACTTTGACTTGAAAACACTGATCATCATGATAGATAGTTTTTTTAGATAGAACTTCAGATCAGATATTTGTTGAATTATAACTCAAGCTCCTGCACGTTGACTTTAGAAAGTAATGACTCACCGAACTTGGTCCAATCCAGAAGTTCTCTTGCTGCACAAATTTGACGTTTTCATAAACGCCTTTATTTCTTAGGACCTTTGTGGGGGGAGAAACAAATGTGTTGACAAACACCAGATGGTCAGAAACAGGAATAGAGCGTCAAACATGCTGGACCTTTTGAAAATGTAGCAGCACTCACCGAATCGACGGTTTCATGCTGGGAGAAGCCCACTGGTGCAATGCCATAAATACACAATGCCAAAATGGTGATGAGTATGTGAACGAATGTTATCCAATATGTAAAGAAAGGCCTGAAAAACAAAATAGAAACCACCTCCTATTATAAGCATCTCTAAAAGTCTAATAGAAGAGTTTGAACTGAACTCAGTTCTCGTACCTGCGATCATCCATGTCCTCTATCTGTTGTTTCACGTAGCTGTCGATGCGCTTGCGATATGTTCGATTGGTCAGCTTTCCCACCATGCCCAATCCATATGGCCTCTTTTCTCTTGCGAAGAGCTTCTTGACTGGCACGGCTATCCGTTGGCCTCTCCGCTGACCGTTCACACTCACGACCTCCTGCCTCAGGCGGACTTTAGGGGGCGCCGATGTTCCCTCTTTAACCTTCCGCCAGCCGCGCTCTAGAGGCCTGTTTGAAGAACAGGACAGAATTATAGAGCTTTTATATAGTCATAAAACAATGCCTAAATCAGATTCATTCATTTTTTTTTCATTTTAAGATCTTATGTCAATAAATAGTCATCAAATAGGATGATTATTCTTTTGTGAGCAATTAGCTGCATCCCCAAAAATATGCTTTTTCTATCTTTCACTACTCTCAGAACATTTGCAATTTTGTTATAATTTAATAAAAAATATATAATAAAAATAAATAAATTTTTGTAATTTATTTTTAAATTATTTATTTAAAATATTAAATGTAATATTAATTAATCATATATAACTATTATATGTGACCCTTGAGCACAAAAGCAGTCTTAAGTAGCACGGATATGTTTGTAGCAATTGCCAACAATACATTGTATGGGTCAAATTATAAATTTTTCTTTTATGCCAAAATCATTAGGCTATTAAGTAAAGATCATGTTCCTTGAAGATAATTTGTAAATTTACTACTGTATATATATATATAATATATTAATATATATCTATATATATACTATATATATATCTAGATATATATTAAAAATTAATTTTTGATTATTAATATGCATTGATAAGAACTTCATTTGACAACTTTAAAGGCGATTTCTCAATATTTAGATTTTTTTTCACCCTAAGATTCCAGATTTTCAAATAGTTGTAACTCGAGATCCAAATATTGTCCGATCCTAACAAACTACACATCAATGGAAAGCCTATTTATTCAGATTTCAAATTATGTATAAATCTTAATTTAAAAAAAATTACCCTTATGTTTTCTCTTATTAAACCTTTTCAATTTTGTTTATTGTAACTACTCAGTCTTTAAAAATTTCCTTTTAATATTATTTAATAATATTGTTAAAATGTGAAATATTAATTAATCTTATATGAAAATATTTATAATTATAAAATAAACATTTTTTAAAAAGCATTTTGAATTATTAATACGATATATTTCTGTAATTAAATGATATCACATACTTTAAAATAAAGTATTTTAAACATAAAGTTAAAATACAGTGTCTGGAGCATCTCTGCAGCTAATAATCGTCCACTATAAAATATGTTTTGATATCGCAACACAATCATTGTGGGAGGAAAAATGACTTAATATAAACGTGTTGTGAATCTCACAGCATTAAGTGACTCCTCTCTAACTCGTTCTTGTCCAGCGCGCTGCCCGTCAGCTCCGACTCATCCAGCTGTTTGCTGTCCACATCCTTCATGGTGGAGTCTGATGGAGACTCAAACACCTCATCGTGAAAAGTGGACATCTCTTCCTGCATCAGGGCGTCCTGAGGCCAGACACACCATAAACACACATACTCGAAAAAGTCTCCCAAAAGCAAATGCATGTGCGATTTTTTTCCGGTTTGCTTACCCTGGCGAAGAACGATGTATCGAGTTCATCTGGAAAGTCCACGACATCTTCCTCAATAAAGCTAGCAGGTGTGAAGCTGCGCCTGTGAGCTCGTCTTAGTGTGCCCTCACGCAGCGAACGACCCTTAAAATACACATCAACAGACACTTTATCAGCATAGTTAGAGCAGTAGAAAAATACTTGCTATAAAGACTATATACAGTGGTGTGAAAAAGTGTTGGCCCCCGTCCTGATTTCTTATTTTTTTGCATGTTTGTCACACTTTAATGTTTCAGATCATCAAACAAATTTAAATATTAGTAAGAGATAACACAAGTGAACACAACATGCAGTTTTTAAATGAAGGTTTTTATTATTAAGGGAAAACAAAATCCAAAACTACATGGCCCTGTGTGAAAAAGTGTTTGCCCCCTAAACCTAATAACTGGTTGGGCCACCCTTAGCAGCAACAACTGCAATCAAGCGTTTGCAATAACTTGCAATGAGTCTGTTACAGCGCTGTGGTGGAATTTTGGTCCACTCATCTATGCAGAATTGTTGTAATTCAGCCACATTGGAGGGTTTTCGAGCATGAACGGCCTTTTTAAGGTCATGCCACATCATCTCAATAGGATTCAGGTCAGGACTTTGACTAGGTCACTCCAAAGTCTTTTTTTTTGTTTTTCTTCAGCCATTCAGAGCTGGATTTGCTGTTGTGTTTTGGATCATTGTCCTGCTGCCGAACCCAAGTTCGCTTCAGCTTGAGGTCACGAACAGATGGCCAGACATTCTCCTTCAGGATTTTTTGGTAAACACAGGAATTCATGGTTCCATTTATCACAGCATGTCTTCCAGGTCCTGAAGCAGCAAAACAGTCCCCAGACCATCACACTACCACCACCCCTATTTTTTACTGTTGGTATGATGTT
This sequence comes from Sinocyclocheilus anophthalmus, assembly GCA_018155175.1. Lineage (NCBI taxonomy): Eukaryota > Metazoa > Chordata > Actinopteri > Cypriniformes > Cyprinidae > Sinocyclocheilus > Sinocyclocheilus anophthalmus. Next base: position 42,052 of record JADLZN010008759.1, read on the forward strand.
CTTTTTCTGAAATGCAGTGTTACTTTTACGTCAGACGTAATGGGACACACACCTTCCAAAAAGTTCAACTTTTGTCTCGTCAGTCCACAGAGTATTTCCCCAAAAGTCTTGGGGATCATCAAGATGTTTTCTGGCGACGAGCCTTTATGTTCTTTTTGCTCGGCAGCGGTTTTCGTCTTGGAACTCTACCATGCAGACCATTTTTGCCCAGTCTCTTTCTTATGGTGGAGTCATGAACACTGACCTTAACGGAGGCAAGTGAGGCCGGCAGTTCTTTGGATGTTGTTGTGGGGTCTTTTGTGACCTCTTGGATGAGTCGTCGCTGTGCTCTTGGGGTAATTTTGGTCGGCCGGCCACTCCTGGGAAGGTTCTCCACTGTTCCATGTTTTTGCCATTTGTGAATAATGGCTCTCACTGTGGTTCGCTGGAATCCCAAAGCTTTAGAAATGGCTTTATAACCTTTTCCAGACTGATAGATCTCAATTACTTTCTTTCTCATTTGTTTCTGAATTTCTTTGGATCTCGGCATGATGTCTAGCTTTTGAGGATCTTTTGGTCTACTTCACTTTGTCAGGCAGGTCTTTTTTAAGAGATTTCTTGATTGCGAACAGTTGTGGCAGTAATCAGGCCTGGGTGTGGTTAGAGAAATTGAACTCAGGTGTGATATACCACAGTTTTAACAGGGGGCAAACACTTCTTCACACAGGGCCATGTAGTTTTGGATTTTGTTTTCCCTTAATAATAAAAACCTTCATTTAAAAACTGAAAACTTATCTTTGACAAATATTTAAATTTGTTTGATGATCTGAAACATTAAAGTATGACAAACATGCAAAAAAAAAAGAAATCAGGAAGGGGGCCAACACTTTTTCACACCACTGTATACTAAGAAAAAAATAAAAGATGATGAATAGAGAGACTGTGTTGTGAGACCTTTGACCTGTATATTCTGCTTCTTGTTACTGCTCATTTTTAAGATTGAATGCGCACATTTGATTTATCTGAAGTGTCCTCATGAACTCAAACAACCTCAGATGACCCTTCGCTAAGTCCCACCTTACAAATGTTACTGAACAATCCTACTTAGCAGCTGTTCTAATTCGACATTATCAGACAAGCTTCTGCTCTGCTCTAATGTAGGTCCGTGGAGAATCTGCACATTTGTTCAGGAAATTATCCCAAAATACAGTACAACTTTTTTGCTCTGTCACTTATAATGAACCAAGAAGCTGAGACAGGATGTAGGCAATTTTCCACAAACCTGCATATAAACCTTGAAGGTCATGCTTTGAATTAAACTATGTTTGAACACCAACATTTGCTCCAAGGTCAGCAGGGAATAGTGACAGACATATACATCGGCCAGGCCAATTAATCAGTACCAGCATTGGCCATTGAAAAACCTACTGTATATTGGTTAATCACTATAAATTAATTTGCAGTCATTTAATTTTTAAAATAGTGGGTCTCATTCACTAACCAAAAAACTGTTTGTGAAATCTGTATATGAATGTTTGCAAACAAATCATGATTCATCAAAAACTGTAGTACTAAAATTTGTTCTAAATTTATGAAAAAATGTAGGAAACCACACAAACACAATAATCACATACTCTGGATGGCTTTATAATCGTGTTAAGATTCAATTTTATACATAAACTTTTCATCTTAAATATATTTCATCATATAAAGAGAAAGTGTAAGAAAAGCTGGGATAAACCTCAAGCTGTGAGGTTTCTCTGTATAACAACGCAGATACGCGTATTTGCTGTACAGCTTACCAATGAGAGGTCTGGGATAAGATGTGTTTGAACTGGTTTTGAGGATGGCACACTTGGCATTGCTTGATGATCTTGCTGTGTGCGCGCTCATCGTGCAAGAGTACACATTCACAGAGAATGCCATATGTTCACAGAGAGTGACGAAACACTGTAGAGACCCTTATATGAAGATGTTTTGGATGTATTGTATGCAAATGACTAACATCAGCCACTTGTTTAGAAAACACCAAATTCATTACTATTAGAATGAGATTAATAACGAATGTCTGTGAGTAATTATGTGTTGCGAGTTAGGCAGAATTTTTTTTATGAGAAGTTCTCATGTGTGCATACAGTAAATATGAATAATTCACGCAATTATTAGTGAATGAGACCTATTGTTCTAGCATTATTAAAAAAATTTCTAAGCTAAAACCGCAGATTTAAATGCTTTGGGCTGTTCCAAAAATTTTCCTGTGGGACGTTTCAAAACATGTCTAACATGAGTTAACAAATGGTTAATAGACCCTTAATCAGGTTAGATGCCATATGGAATCTAACACAGATGAAAACAAGGCTGTTACAGTCTTTACAATGTCACACACTGTATAAAGAGCTTAGATCACATCATTTGCACAGCTCACAACATTTAAAACTGCTTTAAGGAGTTTTTGTCTACTAAGACATTTTGTCAGATGAACAATCGGTGTGACGTATGACTGTACTTCAGTCCCTCACAGCCTTGTTTTCATTTCTGTCAAAAATGTAAGTTGCCGCTACCCTGACTAAGGTCAATTATGATATTTAAAAAAAAAACAAAAAAAAACATTACATCTCTGCATACATTTTTGTTTATTTTATCGCAAAATGTAACTGCATTATTGTCCAGCTCTTTATATAAATTTGGACATAGGGGAGAGCAGGGCACAACGTAACACTTTTTGACTTTCTCAGTTTGTGTAAATCCACAAGGGGTTGAGAGTATCATTTTTTATCCACAATAGTTTTACACTTGTCTAATACAAATACGTCGCTTTGTTTCATAATTACAGTGCATACATTTTTTTAAATTTACCCTCACAAAATGGAAGTGAAATGTGACAACATGCCCCCGTAGGTGGGGTACATTGTAACATGAGTGTATGACAGCTTAAAATGTTATCTGATATAATGAAAAAAATATACAAGACAAACTAAAATATTTTGCCAATAAAATAAAATGATTAACTTTTTCAAATAAAATAATGCAGTTTTTTAAGAATGAAAAATAATCTGATTTTGGGGTTGACAATGAACACATTGCAACCATGCTTGGGACGGCCCACATACACGAAGCCAAAATGCTTTGCGTTTCCTGAAATAATAACTTCTGAACATTAAACATTGACTGTCAGTCCACGTTTCTCGTGGTTTCTCATCTAAACTGATAAATAACAGATTGGAGATTAAAATAATAGCAGATTTGCCTCATTTTAAATGAATACTAAAAACTGAGCCAGAAATGTACTTTTACTATACTAAAATAAATGTGCAGTGATATCTTCAAAAAGATTTTTGAAATTTGGCACACTTTTTTCTCTATATAGTGTTGATATGGCAACTAGTAATTACCGCAAATTTTGTTATGCTAGCATATGTGGAAATATTCAAACCACGTGTGTTACAACTAACTACGCAGAGTGATACACACTATATAGCAAATCTCAACTGCTTGATTGCTTGTATCTTCACAAGATGTAAACTATATCATCTTCCAGCTCTGACCTGCTAAATGTTATAGACATTAACATCATGATTTTTTGCAAAGCTTTGTGTGAAAAGCGCTACACAAATGACTTGACCTCTGGCCCAAACCAGACCAAAAACTAGTCTGTTATTTCCAGAAAAGTACAAAGTCATCTGAAACACAGGGTCTGATGCTGCTCACCTTGACCAGAGCTGCTGCCGCTCTGAAGCTCATCTTGGCCACAGACTCGCGCTTGCGTCTGCGTGGGATGCGGTTCAGGCCCGAGCGAGAGCTGTTGAAGGAGCAGAGGGACGCCGCACCGGGGGTGATGGGAGTTTGAGGCACACTGTAGCCATCTACCTCCTCCACCATGCGAAACGCACGTCCTCGTGCCAACGGGTCCACAATCTGAACCAAGAGAGCATCGTTAAAAAGAAAAACAGGTGCACACAAAGTATTCCAGTGATAACGTCTGCTACTGTACCTTCTGCATGCCATGCTGCGATGAGGGCACGTATAGAGGCGGAGGGGTTTCTGTGCTGGTCATGGAGATGTTGTCCTGGCTGGGCAGCTCCATCTCACGGATCACCTGAGGTTTCAGCTTGCCGTAGCGCAGGCTGCAGTGTCGCAGGCTCTTCCTCTGCCATTTCTGCGTGGCGTCGCCGTCCTTACTGACCCCGAACCAATCCGCCGTGCCCCTGAGAGCGATCGACACAACCCTTGTTCAGCTTGAGCTCGTTCATCCACAGATCACATGCGATCCCTGACTCTCTCGTGTTTCCCTGCAGCTGTGCGCTATAGCATGTTCTTGCACAATATCTGGACACCGCAATGGTAGTTTCCACAAATGTGTGTTTGGGTACAAATGAGATCAAGGAAATTTGGGTGAGGTAACGCTAACAAACTTCTAAGGAAATAGAGATGGGGCATGCCCAGGCATGCTTTAGAGTAAAGTCCTGTCACAAAAATGAAACCAAGCGCACATACTGAGGAACATTAGGCTGGTGTCCGACCCATCTGCACAGCTGCTTGGCTGTGTCATTAAAAAAAAAGAAAAACTAGGGAAACATCTGCTTCATAATGTCAAACGGCTGACATGTTTTCAAGTTCAACTATGACTCGTGTTTCAGTCAAACTGATGAATCAATATAAACCAGTATAAAATAAAAACAGAAAGTTCAGCAGTCCAGCAAACTGCAGCCTCGCCCACAAAAATAATCACATTTTATGAAATAAAAATACTCTGGGGTGGTCCATTACAAAACTGCACCATGGTAACTGTAGTTTCTGCCAAAATATCATAGTTACTAGAGTTGCTGTTACTGTCATGAATCCATAAATAGATTTTGATATATTCTGAAGAACAGGGGTGGTTTTGAGATACAGAATGAATCACCACTGTGCTATAGTCGGGGCCTAAAACATTTTACCACACCTGCCAATAGCCAGTAACTTTAGAAAATATACTGGCCATAAATATTTTTTATTAACCATTAAACTGTATGTACATGAGCTCATTAAAGAACAGGCAGAATAAATTAAGGAAACACACCTAAATGCATAATAATGATATTATTATTATTATATTTTATTCATTTTTTATATCATTACAACTATTAATACTACTGTATTATTCTTTAATCAAATTATAAAAACTAAACATATCAATAAATAAATTATCAATATACTGGTTTGAAGTAATAATAATTGATAATAATTAATATGGGAGCCCATTCAGTGTCCAGAATTTTTTCCTATCATTATGTTTTATTTCTTGTTTTATGACAGTGAGATTAGTTGAGATTACTTTTTTTTTTTTTTAATAATAACCATGACAGCTTAACATAAACTATGTTATCCGAGTACTTTTTTTTTTTTTTGTAAGTGGTAATGTTTGGAATTGTGAAGTCCCTAAGTTATACATTTACAATTATATTTTGATCAACAATAAACTCCTCAAGACTGGACTATGCTTATATGATGTATATGATGTAAATAATACATATACTGTATTTCCCTCCATTTGTATTTGTGACCCTGGACCACAAAACCAGTTATAAGGCACACAGTTATATTTGTAGCAATAGCCAACATTGTTTGGGTCAAAATTATTGATTTTTTTTTTTTATGCCAAAAATCATTATGATATTAAGTACAGATCATGTTCCATGAATATATTTTGTACATTTCCTACTGTAAATATATCAAAACTTTTTTTTTTTTTTATTAGTAATATGCGTTGCTAAGAACTTAAATTGGACAACTTTAACAGCGATTTTATACTTTTACTTGTATAGTTATTTAAATCTTAGTAGTTTTATTTGTATTTCTTGCATATAGATTTTTATTTGTATTTTTATCTTGGTGTTTTGGAGCTGCGGTAACAAACTTAATTTCCCTCCGAGAATTAATAAAGTATTTCTGATCTGATTTCTGATTTTCTCAATATTTTGATTTTTTTGCACCCTCAGATTCCAGATTTTTTATCTCGGCCAAATATTGTCCTATCCTACAAACCATACATCAATGGAAAGCTAATTTATTCAGCTTTCAGATGATATATATCTCAGTTTAAAAAAACTGCCCCTTATGACTGGTTTTGAGGTCCAGGGTCACATACGTGATTGTAAAATATGAATAAATACTATAATGGTATATAAATAAAATTAAAATAACACTGGTTTGTATATCTATTGTTGTCCAGTATAAACTACATTGGGTGTCTATAAATAGGACACTGTTCACTAGAACACCTGGATCAGCATCACACCACACAGAGAGCAATCTAATCTCATCTTTCTGACTCACAGGGGATGGCAACAAACATGACTCAAATTGTGGCTTATTCTGTTTCATCTGAAAGAGTCTGGGCACAGTATCAAACCGCACAAGAAAACTGAAGATGAATGTGCCGTGGGCTCATATAGCGGTATGAAGTATTGGAATGTTCTCTGTGATAAGCTCAATTCTGTTTTGAAGAATGGCAACAATGAGCCATGTTGAAATCATAATGGTCAGAGACAGTGAAAGCATGTCATGATAAGAATCCTCATTTGTACCTAACAAAAGACTGAAGTCATGAACGGCATGACAACTGCTGAGAATCACAACCATGTGAAAACAAAACAACTCACAAACATTCAGTGATTTCAGACAAAATCATTCCCAATTTAACATGCACTGAGGGAGAACGATTCCAATAGTGGTGTGGTGAAGTGAATAAAGTTTTTGACAGAAAGATTATAGACTCAAACACCACAATGGGTGACCTCTGGCAGTTTCTGGCTGGAGGTCTGTGAGGCATTAAACCAGAAAGTGACCAATAAACAAGGCTGTACTTTATGTGCTAGCCAGTGCTGTCTCTTTTAGCTAACGCTTACTGTTGCTCTGACTCAAACATGAAGGACCATGTGTGCTTACAACTGCTTTCAAATTTTCATAGTCATTCATTCTATATGTTTCCATTAATTACAAGCCGGAACCCGATGAAAACCTCAAGACATACAAAAACTGTCATAAACCAGTCTGAGTTTGTGTCAGGGTTCCCAGTGTAGCATATTGCTAAGCTAGCAAAGCAATACTTAAGCAGTAAAAATACACAGCATACACATTTTTTAAACTACAGTTCAGAATTTAGGGGTCAATGTGGTTTTTTCTTTCTGTTTTTAAAAGAAGAGGTGAAATATCATTACATTTTAAAATGTTATTTAATCCTGTGAAAACAAAACAAATTTTTTTCAGCATCATTACTCCAGTCTTCAATGTCACTTCCTTCAGAAATCATTCTAATATGCTGATTTGATGCTCAAGTAACATTTATTATTATCAGTGTTGAAAACAGTTGTGCTGCTTTATATTTTTGTGGAAACCGTGATTTTTAAAAATATTTTTTTAGGATTCTTTAATGAATGGAAAGTTCAAAAGGACAAATATTTTGTAACATTATACAACATTATACATTATACTGTCTTTTAGTCAATTAAATGCATCCTTGTGGAATAAAGGTATCAATTAAAAACTAAAAAACTAAACCCAAACGTTTGAACATAGTGTACATAAATATATATTAAAGCTTGTGTGCCTTATTTTCCTGTGAGTATGTATATTGTAAATGGCAGTGGATGGTCTTTCACATGGGAACAACTACTATTACAACTGTAACACTGAAGCTGACTGCGAGAGATGGTACAGTGCCACGTGAACAGGTTCCCTTGTGTGTTTGTTGTGTGTGAGAGCTCCCTCGCCAGGCCTCCTGCGCTCCGCTGTACCTGAGCAGGGTTCTGGAGAGGGACTGATGTCGTCTGAAACCGTGCCGCCCTGCACGGTGACCCTTAATGGGCACAGTGTTAATCCTCTCAAAGTGCACCTTCCTGCTGCTGTGGACGGCCCGGGAGGGTGGAGGGTGGCAGGAGAGGAAGAACAGGACGAGGAAAAGAAGCAGAAGAGAAAAAGATCAAAAGAAAAGAGTGAAGGAGAAGAACTGGAAAACAGATCAACAAGAGCCAGAGAGCAAGATTAGCACGATGAGCAGAAGCAGAGTATTCCAGCAGAAGGGTTAGGTCATTATCAGCAAACTAGTGTAAAGAGTTAATGAGTAGCATATGAGTGAGACACATGTGCTAGTCACACATACACAGAAGGATGCACAGACATACACAAAACAAGTCGTCTACACAGAAACCATGTAAACAGGCCCACAAACACTAGCTCTTTTCAGATTCGGTTTATGGAGCCATGAAATGAGGAATTTCAAACCCTCCGGCACAGGAATCACATGCACATTCCTATTACATCTCAACTCAAAACAATCTCAGCAAACAAATCATAAAAAAGCCTGGCAACATTGGCTTGCAACCAGAAAGGTGCTACAGTGTTGACTGCAGAATCACATTCGATTCACAGATGCAAGATCGAGAACAAAGTATGCAGGATCATGGGCTACATTAATACACATTCATCCAATTAAAACTCCTACAACAAGATTAAAATGCTATGAAATGTATGCTGGTGTAGTCATTTAGCTTTGTTCCAAAATGCAGTGAGCTGCATTCTAAAGAAATTGTTACATTCACCGTTGTTTGACGAATTTTCACATATATGAAATCTAGTCATTTCAATAGGAATACATGTGATTGGGACTTTCACACACATATTTGGCAATGCGTGCAAGTCGGTCATGCAGATCGCTGAGTTGAGTAACAAAAAGCTGTTTGGTTTGTTTCAGCTGTGCTTCATAGTTCTCTATATTGATAATAGATAACAGACCCCTTTTTTGCTGGTCAAATTTCACCAAATTTTGCTAATGTATCTTAAAGGGATAGTTCACCCAAAAATTAAAATTATGTCATTAATTTCTCAACCTCATGTCGTTCCAAACCCTTAAGACCTTCTTTCATCTTCTGAACACAAATTAAGATATTTTTGATGAAATTCGAGAGCTTTCTGACCCTGCATAGACAGCAACACAACTGACTTGTTCAAGGCCCAGAAAGGTAGTAAGAACATTGTTAAAATAGTCCATGTGACATCAGTTGTTCAACTGCAAATTTATGAAGAATACTTTTTGTGCGCAAAGAATTGTCAAGTACATGCGTCAAAGACTGACACGGAAGAGAATAAATTGTTGAATAAAGTCGTTTTCTTTGCGCACAAAAAATATTCTTGTAGCTTCATAAAATTAAGGTTGAATCAGTAGTCAAATGGACTATTTTACCAATGTCCTTATGGTCAGAAAGCTCGTGGATTTCATCAAAAAGATCTTAATTTGTGTTCTGAAGATAAACAAAGGTCTTACTGGTTTGGAACAACATGAGGGTGAGTAATTAATGACAGAATTTTCATTTTTGGTTGAACTATACCTTTAAAGTAGCATCCTAACTCAGATAGACCATGGTTAATTTTCGTAAGGTGTCACTCTAAAAGCGAAACATAATAGGCAGACAAAATATTAGGGAAAAAAAACTGTTTACAGACATTCTGTGAAATTTAATGAATTAAATATATATTAATAAATATTATGACATTTTTCTCACGTCGTCCAGCATTTAGTGAGGTTGTCTCATTGCATTATGTGATTGACTTCTCAAAGGACACACGCAATGCTGCCAAAACAAGCTGTCTTGTACTACCGTTTGGCCCAGTCTTGCTTTAAAATGTCTATTGAGACAGCTTACTAGGTTTCGGAACAGAGTTCGACCTTTGGAAAAGATGTGAATCTCAAACCTAATGGCTTTTTAAGAGCAGATGTGAGTAACAGCCACATGTAATGCCTCTCCTACCTTTTGATGGTTTGTGTGATTGAAGACTGACGCTGGAAAGCAGCTCGCCGGGGGTCAAAGAGGTCACGTGGAGGAGAGGGGAGATGAGATGTTTCCACAGGCATACTGACGCTGCGATGGAAACCATGCCTCTTCACGGGCTGCAAAAGAGAGACATGGACAGGATTGGAAACCAGAGGTACACTATGCACTTAAGATGAGGTAGATAACGGTGCTTGTACCTGAACAAAAGCTGGAGCTTCGTCCACGGACACCTGAGCGGTGGGAATGTCCAGTTTTAGCCATGGCGGCTTCTTGCGCTGCAGGCTGCTGGTGCTGTCGCGTCTGGGTTCAGCCATGCTGCCTGCCTCTCCCTAGACCTGCCAGCTACAGAGAGAGAGAAAACCAGATGAAGAGAGAGGTGGATTCTCAAAAGAACTGCACAGTGTGCCAGGAAATCCCAAATTCAAACAGTTACTTTTCAAAGTTGAGGCTTTGTTGTGCTGATCAGTTTCATTACTAATGTAGGGAATGGGACACTAGCGCATTGCTCACTGCATACTGCACAATATATGCTGTATACTGCCTCATGGCTCAACATTAAGGATTTTTTTCTGATAGATTTTTCTTGCCAATATTGTCATGAGCTCCACACAACAACAAAAGCTATTTTTAGTAACACATTTATACATGTCACATAAAAATTTACATTTAATACTTCAGTAACACCAAGCTTGCTTAAAAAGAATTAGTTTTTAATTATTATATTTATATTTAAATTTATTATTTATAATATACACTCTATACTGCTTTTCTTTAAAAGAAGTATATTATGCTGCATTTATTTAATAAAAAATACAGTAAAATCTGTAATGTTGTGAAATAGTATTACAATTTGAAATAAGCTGTTTTCTATTTGAATATATTTTAAAATGTAATTTATTCCTGTGATGTAAATCTGAATTTTCAGCATCATTCCTTCAGTCTTCAGTGTCACATGATCCTTCAGAAATCATTCTAATATGCTGATTTTCTGCTCAAGGAATATTTACTCTTATAATTTTTTAAAAATTGTTGTGCTGCGTAATAAAGTGAGGAAAGTGTGGAAGTGGTTTTCTTTTTTGATTTTTTTCCATGAACAAAGTTTGAGGAACAATATTTATATGAAATTTGAAGCATTATTTATTTACTTGAAATGCATCCTTGCTGAATAAAAGTATTGATTTCAATTTAAAAAATGAAAACAAAACTTTTAAATGGTTGCTTAACTCCAATGAAAGTTATACATTTATAAACCCACTTTTGCATACAAACGTTTGTTCAGTAGAAATGCAGTACACTTCCTGCAGCATGCACAATATATTATGCCATTCTGAACATACCTAATGTCTAATTAAACTTACTTGCTAAGCCACAAGATGGCAGTCTAAAATCACCACAAGATGTTTGAGAGCCCCAGAAGCCAGTAAACCTTCCTGCTGCTGAGGAAATCATAAAATGTAAATAAACAACCGTTTTCTCATATGTTTGCATTCACTCAACATTCTCAGATCCACTTAACTGACTAATAAACATTTGTACTGTGGGGGTGGAAAAGTTTATTGTCAATAGATTAAGCCTACGCCACTGGCTTTACACTAGCCTCTCATTAAAAGTGCTGCTTTGTGGCGAAGCAAGAATTTTGTGAGAGGCCATCATCAGTGTGTCTTCCCGCTGCATATTCCCACACAGCCTGAGCAGAGTGTTTTCCAGATCACTGCAGCATGCAACCAGCAGCTGAAGAGCACTAAACCAACACTCTTTTTACTTTCTTTCATTCACTGAATACTGCTTGTCAAGATGTCAGTTCAGTGCAGCCTGCATTTCTACAGAATAGAGATCTACTATCCAACCTGAGACTGTTTGTGCGTTTTGGGCCGAGGTCAGGTCAGGTCTTCATGCTATCAGTTTTTTATATCAACTTCAGGTTTGTTATTGAAGAAAACTAGTTTTTGTCTCATTTAAAGGGGTCATATGATGCGATTTCAAGTTTTCCTTTCTCTTTGGCGTGTTACAAGCTCTTGGTGCATAAAGAAGATCTGTAAAGTCTCAAATCCAAAGAGATATTCTTTATAAAAGTTAAGAGTCAGCCACGCCAACCTAAAACTGCTCGTTCTAACACGCCCCCACATGTCTACGTCACTATGTGGAAATATTAGCATAATGCCGCCCAAATGTGCACGCAAATAAAGAAGGCGTGGTTTCAGGAACAGCAGTCTTGTTGATGCAGCCATGTCAGGGAGACGCTGTGTGTTTCAGTGCGAAAGCAAAAGCATTTTATTTGGCCTTCCGGAAGTAGATGCAATTAGGAATCATTGGTTAAGATTTATTTACAACAGAACAGCACAACCCAGATGTTCGAATTTGTGCAACGCTTTTTATGGACGACAGTTTTTTTTTTTTAACCTAGAAGAGTACAAAGCAGGCTGTGCACAAAGAAAAAAAAAGGGTAAATTCCGACTTTGCTATGACAATCTGGCTCTTCTGAATCAGCGACTGTAAGTATGTTTTGTTATTAGTTTAAGTATTTGCTATTTACAGTTCAAATTGGGAGTTTTGTGCAGCGCAGAATAACGCGTCGTGTGTGTGTGTGTGTGTGTGAGGGGAACAGTGTCACATCACAGGAGAGTGAACTGCCCATCAGAAATCATAGCACGTCAGCTGTCTTAACCGCGGCTTTTGTACTGCATCATCACTGTGTCTGTCACGCGTCTGGTGCCCTTTTCGGGCTTGAACTGATGGTAAAACTCATGACATTATTTACTGTCTTTACATTTATTTGAAAGCTGAAGCTCGCGGTTATGGTAAGGGGCGTTACATTTCAGACGCATGCTTGTGGTGTTCGGCCAATCACAATGGACTGGGTCAGCTGGCCAATCAGAGCAGACTGCGCTTGTCAAAGGAGGGGGCTTTGTTGAAAACGACGTGTTTGAGAGAGGCGGGCCATAGAGGACCTACAATAATGTACAGTATTTGAAAAATATTTTTTTGTTTTTTGAACATTAAAGCATGTTATTCTGTTACACCAAATACACAAATAATGATCTTTAAAATAGCATCATATTACCCATTTAAGTATTGATTTTGGTTTATCTAAGCCTGAGCATTTCTACTACACTTCCATTGATTAAGTTACTTTGGATAAACCATCTGCCTATTGTGAAATGTAAGTGAACATATAAATTTTTATAGGACTTAAGATCTTATTTATTGTTAAAAATGTATTAAGTAAAAATAGTTTAATAATTATAAATCATGCCAGAATGACTCATAATGACTCCTTATTGTTAAAAATAAATTATAGCAAAAATAACAACATTGTTTGTCTACAAATTATTATAGATAGATAAATATATTTAGAATATATTTTAAATATATGCTATATATATATATATATATACTATTTTAGATACACTGTTATTTAACTATCATTTCAACATTTCATATACAGTAAACATCCAACGTCATAAATGAGTCAGATGTTAAATCAATAACTGCTCTGATGGACTTACAAGTAATTCATGAGTAAGACTGACTCATACAATAACTTGTCAGTTTGTGGGTCTTTTTGACTGAGTAATAACTCATAAGAGTCAATTATACATGACTACAATGGTCCATCTGTGTTTTTGCTTTCGCATGCAGCCAGTGAAGACAAAACAACGGAAAGACAAGTTTATTGTCTTCGCATTGTTTCACATATCTCATCACATTCAATTCAGACTTCAAACTCATAAATCAGATGAAATTTTCATTTCTTTTGCTTTGGTGCAGTTGATTCAGCAGAGGCACAGTTACAAACACTCGATATTCTTCTGCAACTCATTTTTTATTTAAAAAGCCCTTGCCCTGTCTAGGGAGTGACATGGAGGCAAAGGTAGTCATTCTGGGATATACATTCACCCCTCGGGAAGGCCTCCAGATCTGTTCTTGGTTACTCTTAACATAACAGATTTAACACAGCACACCACTCTTTTAAGCTCCCATGATGGAGTGATGATGGAAGCTACTGTGAAAAATATAAATCACAGAAACACACAGTCAAATAGAAGTTCATAAATCTTGAATCTAGCAAAACCTGAGTGAAAGTTTAAACTTTAAACTCATCAAAATAGTTCCTTATCAGCAGCACCAGACAAGAAAGAACCCAGCGTCTGCAGCTCATGGTGGAAAGTTAAACACTCTCCTTGTCCATGAGAAAGTTTCTGCCCACTGAAGAGGAATGTGGACTGATATCATCACTGGCCTTTCAGTATGTGTGCCGTGTGATGACTGTGAGATTACAGGACAGACAGGGGCAAAGCCCCAGCTTTGAGGACACCCCTGTCGGGCCATGCCAATGGTTTTCCACCACAGGCAAGGGTTGGGCTCTATAGGTCGAAATTTAATCAGTCTCAAAATTTTGTGACAACGACAACCAAAAATGAACGGAACAGTTTGCATAAATTGTTTTGAGTTATGACAACTTCTAATGAAATTATGTTCAACCAACAACCAATCAAGTTCCTGCAACACTATCAAATCCTCATTTTGTACTTCTAATTTGTGTTACGCCTACATCCTATGTCATCCGCTGGAACGCCACTCTCTCATGAACGTGCATACAACAGTTAGGAGAAGGTGGAAATTAAATTACAATTTATAAAGTTTTAAATATGGATATTTTCTTACACAAACATATCGATTCGCTTCAGAAGGTCTTTATTCACCCCCCTGGAGCTGTGTGGAGCACTTTTTATAATGGATGGATGCACTTTTTTGGGCTTCAAAATCTCGACCCCATTCACTGCCATTATAAAGCTTGGAAGAGACAGAACATCTTTTAATATAACTCTGATTATATTCGTCTGAAAGAAAGTCTTATACACCTAGGTGGCTTTGAAGTGAGCAAACATGGGCTAATTTTCATTTTTGGGTGAACTATCCCTATAACGCAGAAATTGTTAATATTAGACAATAATTACATCAATTAAAGTTGATGTAAAGGTTTTTTATTTGAATCCATGCATTTATTTAAGTTGTGGTAACAGGTCACCTGAATTTTTTTAGAGTGGCATGTAATTTGAAAGTAGGTCCAAATAGCCAGTGCAAAGTAGATTTAGGTGAATGAAAAAATAGTGATAAAGTAGTATTGATATTAATAAATGTTATTTTATTTTATTGTTTTATATAATATATAGCAATAAACACCAACACATTAAAGAATTGTATAAATGCCACACAGAGACTTTTGTAATTCACAATTTTAATGATGATGCAAACGAATATCTGTTTTGAACTTACTCAAACACTGTAAAAAGTGATTTTTCAAAGATTATTGGAGTATATATTAGAAGAAAATACTATTTCAGTCTACGTCAAAATTTCATGTTTAAATCAATGTGTTACTTGCCATCCCTTTACAATTATTTACCAGCAATTTCTGAGTAAAATCTTTTTACCGCCCATTTTTTTGTTCAGTGTAGCTGCAAGAAAACTTGCCAAGCATATCGTCTATAAATTTGCAACAAATTTCTTCCATATTTTCTTCTGTATTGTAATGAACATATATCTGAGTGCAACGACTTGGGTGCAGGGTTTTGGTAGTGTCCATCGGTTGTTGACCGGATTTTCAGATGTGAACACTGCAATTAATAATGGAGGCACATCTGAATGACAGTTGTGAAAGAATCATTCATAAAAAGTTCAATCAAATGCATTTAGAGAATAGATGGTAAATTTTCATTTCATACCAAGTTGTCAACTTCAAAATAAAAACTGAACTGTCATACTAAAAACTGCATTAAGTTCATTGCAATATTCACATTTTTTTAAATGAAAGAAGTCAAAAACTTATCGCAAATATTCCAAAAATGATTTGCTATATATTGACCAGCCCCACCACAGAAAGGAACCACCTGTCAGGTTCAATATCCGAACAGACCCATTCCAGAAATTGAATCCTGACATTCAAGCATGTCAGAACCCAAACTGGCTAATTCTGAAAGGCAGCGATTATGTTTGACGCAGGAGTCAGAAAAGAGAAGATGCAGTTGTGCTGTGTGATAGACCGCTGGAGAGGCCTGAGGGGCCACACATGAAAGCTTCCCATCAGCCCTTGAGCCGGAACAGACCACCGTGACTGCTTAATGTCTGTATCAGTATCCACCATCATCTCATTAATCTGGCCACTAAATCACATGACAGGCTGATTACCGACTGCATGAGAGCCATCAGCCCTGGGTCTGCACACTGCATTGTGAGATTGTGGTAATTATCTTCTACACCCCTGTCATTTGACTCTAACCCCTGCAGCAGTGCTTCCAGAGAAGCTAATGCCACAGCCTGGGTTTATGTTGCAGAGACCTAAGGCTAGTTTGAAAGTGCACTGATGTTACATCCTCAGCATTTAATTCCCTTCAGCTTTACTGTCACATCTTAAACATTATAGCACCTGTCAATCACTGAAGCATGTTTTGGGGCGAGACTTCTTGCTGGTTTCTCTCTAGGGCTAGGTTGTGCATGTACGGACACTGCACAAGGCTGCACATGTCGGATATCCCCAGGAGAACCATGGGAAGAACAGCACAAGGTCAGCTGTGTGTTTTGCAGCACTTCATAAACTGCCAGCATGTGTGTAAGATGCTGGGCAGCTGTAGTTAGTTCAATGCATAATGTAGATGTGATGAGATATTTACAGTTATATTATATACAGTTATATTCTATTAACATTTTTAACTAAAGCGACTCACAGTGCACAGCACTCTGGAGTAAGTTCACACTCACAAAAAAAAAATGTTCACCTTCATGTCACTTCAAACATATGTTTGCATTTTTGTGTAATGCAAAAAGAGTTATCGGTAACACTTTATCCTTTTTAATTCACACAACTTAAATTCAAAAGTTACAGGTCTATTTTTTTTAAATAAATTCATATTTTTATTCAGCAAGTATGGATTAAATTGATCAAAAGTGACAACAAAAGACATTTATAATGCTACAAAATATTATATTTCAACATAAATATATATTATATTGTATTTTTGATCTTTTTATCAAAGAATCGAACAGTAGGAACACATTCCACTACAACAGTACAGAATAACTGTTTTCAACATTCATAGTAATAATAATAATTATTTTTTCCCCCCCCTGTTGCGCAGCAATCATCATATAGAATATGTGACCATGGACCACAAAACCAGTCATAAGGGTCAATTTTTTGAAATTGAGATTTATACATCATCTGAAAGCTGAATAAACAAGCTTTCCATTGGTGTATGGTTTGTTAGGACAATCTTTGGCCGAGATACAACTATTTGAAAATCTGGAATCTGAAGGATCATGTGACACTGAAGACTGGAGTACTGATGCTGAAAATGTAGCTTTGCATCACAGGAATAAAGGAATATATTTGAAATTATATGTTGAAATAGAAAACAATGTTGTAGTGATATTCACAATATTACTGTTTTTACTATATTTTTGATCAAGTTAATGCAGCCTTGGTGAGCAGAAGAGGCTTCTTTCAAAAACATTAAGAAATCGTACTAACCCTTTTTAAGGTAGTGCATGTATACATGTTAGTTATTGCATTACCTAATGTTAACAAACATACAGAACCTGAATGTGAAGTGATTTAGCAAAATGTTCATGCTGCTCTTTTCCATTCAATAAAAATTGATAGGGACCAGTGGAATCATAAAAGTGGTCCACATGACACTAAAGTTTTTTGTATTTTGAAGCCATGCGATAGCCTTGTATGATGAACAGATCCAAATTTAATCTTGAGTGAAATGTAATTTTTGAACCATCTCTTTAGGTGCCCTGTTCAAAGTCACAGTGCTGATAGACAGTTCATGTGAGGTTTGAAAATACAGCCTTTCAGTCAACAGCCCAGATCTTGACACATCCACATCACACAAAGTTATTAATTAGGAAATTTAATGAAGGATTTTTTAATATCCTCTACCGTCAGAGGAGACAGTTTGGCAGGTCATGGGAAGGATATCCTTGAGGAGGGATACCACAGATTGAATTCTACACATGGCTGCCATCCAAAGGATATGAGAATTCTTTAAAGGTTTTCATTCAGATTTATGCTTCCACACAGAAAAGGAAGTAGCCCCTCTCAAGAGCTTCAAAAAGATCACTTGTGTCAAAGTTACGATGCAAGTGAATAGTACCATGTTGAGATGTCAAACATACTTTTAAGGAACGCTTATCTGACGAAAACTTCTATTTTAAGACAGCTTGTGCTAATGGGACTAAATCAGCGTTTGTAGCATTCGCTCTTCCTGGCTACACCACATGTGGCGTCACTAAATGTTTTTCTTTAAGATCAACCAAGCTCTTTATGTAGCCATGTAGTGATTTGTTTTGACTGTACAATTAAAATCTTGGCTTTCATCCTGACGTTACATTGTTCTCGATTAGCTTCCTGTCCTTGTGTTACCCCAGGCAAGAGCCTGCCACGAGCTAAAAAACTTCCTGTTTTAAGACATAATCCATCAGATACATTGAAACTACGGCTGGTATTTACAGAAAACTAAAGTGTTGCTTACAGTTTTTTTCAACTGCTTACACACAAAATCTTTACTTGTCACACAATTTCTAAAACCAGAGCCACACACCAAATCTGCAAAACCATACACTAATTCTTGGCCTTTGACTCAGTTTTCAATTTCATAAGACACTTTTTGCAAAACACAACACACAATTCTCTGTGTAACACACAAATCTAACAGGAATTAATATTATGGCAAAGGTGTTTGCAAATGTTTGCTTTTGAGGTGTGTTTGTGATATTTTGAATGCAGTGCTTCATTTAGCAAGAGATGTGAGGCATTTTGCATTTTGTGTGTGCAATTCTTGTATTTGTGTGTAAAGTTTTGAAAAAAAAGAGGCAAAGTTTTGAAAATGTGAGTAAGCAGTTGAAAAAAAACTGTAAACTAGTGCAGGTGCAGTGTTTAAAACAGGGAATTCAAGATATAGGATAACATGCAAACACAGACTGGCTGTTGAGTTTTCTCTCGCTAAGACACAACAGTCTTTTGTATACGGGCTTTATTCTCCTTTTATGATTTCTATGATCCGTTCGCGCCACAACCGAGTACAATAACTGGTTGAATGAGTGCTAGTCATGCATGACAGGTTGTGTATTAATGGATAGAGCCACTGTTAGAGCGGGTGAGGGTTTAGATGCTGTGTGTGTGTGTTTGTGTTGGGGTGGTGAGCTGCTGTACTGCACATTGTGCATTTTTCAGCAAGCCTTCTGTTTCCACATCTCAAGCCACTCAGGACAGACCCTCACCACCAGCAGACCAAATGGAAACTTCCTGTCTGAGATTTTCCACCATTTGAGCCTAATATAGAACACCCTGGCAAGCAAGATACGATTGTTTTTGGAGAAATCTATCTGATTGGACGACCTGCCACTGCCATTTGTTAGTCAGAAAAGTTAAACTTGTATAATCAGATGTTAAAATCTTTCCCCTATCCCAGTTTAACATGCAGAGTCTATGATAGGGTTGGGTGTCATTTGGGTTTTTTACGATACCGGTGCCAAATCGATACTTTTAAAACGGTACTGGTGCCTAAACGGTGCCTGAACCGATACTTAAAAAAAAAAAAATTACCCAAAATAGGATGGATTGGCCATTATTGAGCGCTATAAACACATTTAATGTCTGTTTCATTCATACTGGACCCAGCTATGTTGCCCTCCAGCGCGAACTCCACGTGAGTATCACAGAAGGAATAGAACTCAGGAAATCCCTAATATGAACAAAGGCATTGCTATCTGTAACTGAGTAAACAGAAATATATAAAAGCATCATTTGATGATAAACCAGAAATCACACTCGACTGCGACAATGTATTGTTTATCTGTTATTCAAGCCATCCTTAGTATTTTTATCATAATTAAGTATATTTATAATCCATTGCTAATCGAAATAGCCTTTTTACCATATGCTTTTTACAGTATAGAACATATTTTCTGCCTCATTCTGTGACAAGAAGCCACATCAGATCACAAAAGGAAGCAGTTGTGGAGTAAAAACATTATAGTGTTCTCTGTTGGACCCCAGGTTTAAGAAGCCTCTCATTGCAATTCATTACAAGGGAAGTTTAGCTTTAGCCGTTTTAATTTAAGAGTGTTTAGCTTAGCTAGCTAATGGTATCTACCTGCTGCCATCAGAGCAAGTGTAATTGAGTTTGATTTCCCGAGTTGTGCTTTTAAGTCGGAATGTCAAAATCGTAACATGGACACTCGCGTTACTACAAAGATGTGTTGGATTTGTATTATTAGAGCTTTCCGACTTGAGTTTACGTGCATTTTCTCAGTCGGGAAATACTTTTTCACGTGTGGTGCAGGTGAAGATGCTTACGTCCATTTCAGAGAACCAGAGGACAAATATTTCAATCGATCGCTCAAGCATTAAGTGGCACCGAATGGTAGTGTTGGGTATCGAGAACCAGTTCCATTTTAGAACCGTTTCCAATTTCAAGAACCGGGTATTCGATAAGACACGTGCATTTTGATTCTGCTTAACGATTCCTGCATTCACATTTTAATGTGATTTAAAAACTATTTAAGTGCAGGAACGGAAAGAACTTGCACCCTGTTTGCGTGCAGCACACACGAAGCGCGGACAGAGAGCAGAGGTCGCGGTACGGGTTCCCGGTTTGTGTTCGTTCTCGAACCGTTCCGTGTATTTCCACTGTGGAAAAGGTTGTTCCGGGCCGAAACTGAATTCTTTCATATTTGTCGACCAATATGGCGAAAACTACGTCAGTATATCATCATAAACACAGCCGTTTTTTTGTCTTACGTGAACGTAAACAGATGAGAAAGAAAACACATGTACAGTATTTTTAGATCTGCGTGCGTTCGGTCTTAAAGAGACAGCGGCCTAATAAACGCGCTGCCTGTCATTAATGTTAATCAAAGAACAAAAGAAAATCATTCACTGATCTTGATTGAATATATTTAATAACTTTAATTGATGAATCTATATTTTATTTATGAAAAGTAAACTATGCAGTGTTTTTAAACTTTTGATTTCAAGTTCTGTACCTGAAATATGTACAGTTGTATTTATTTATGATATTGCTAATTGATTTGTTTATTCCTATCTTATTACTGACTGTTTACTTGTCTTTAACACTTTAATATTTGAAATTTATATTAATCTAGTTGTTTTTGCTGTGGTATTTTTTTTAAAGCATAGGCAAAATTCCTCTTGCAGTGTTCTGTAGGCTGCTGATTTTTGCTCGTGTTATTCAGCTGCAACAGAATGCTTTGTAAAAAGACAGAATAAATGTTTGACATCTAAATGTTTGACTTAATTTTTTTTCTATTGGATTTTTTATCTTATTGGAATCGAAACTAGGAATCGATAAGTATCGGAATCGATAAGCAGAATCGGAATCGGAATCGATAAAATTCAAACGATACCCAACCCTAGAAATGAGGCACCGAAATCTGCATTCTGAGTCGGTTCTAGTACATACCGGTTACATAGGTACCGGTGCGGTTTCAGTACCCAACCCTAGTCTATGATAAGTATAACCCTATTATCAAAACAGGGTTTTCAGTTTTGTTTAACCAATGGCAGCTGCGTTGTTCCTTGTTAAAAACAGTGACTGTATCCGAAATCACATACTATAGAGTATGCAAAAAATAGTATGTGAAAAGAAAAGTATGTCTAAATTCACAGTATTCATAAAACACCAAGCAAAAAAATTACCTTCTATTTCTGGCAAGATTTTGAAGTGTGTATCCAATGGATGCTTTACTATCCCGTGAGGTCATGGGAGAGGATTTGGGGGTGAGTAAATTATCAGGAAATTTTTATTCTGAGAGTGAACTAATCCTTTAACGGACCCAATAGTATGCAGAACTTACAACTCACCTTTTTAAAATTATAGTTCCTAAAATAAATAAAATAAATATGGTTCTGCTTCTCACCAAAAGTGTGTATATATATATAGATATATATATATATATACACACACAGTGGGTACGGAAAGTATTCAGACCCCTTAATTTTTTCACTCTTTGTTATAATGCAGCCATTTGCTAAAACCATTTAAGTTAATTTTTCCCCCTCATTAATGTACACACAGCACACCATATTGACAGAAAAATACAGAATTTTTGACATTTTTGCAGATTATTAAAAAAGAAAAACTGAAATATCACATGGTCCTACGTATTCAGACCCTTTGCTGTGACACTCTTATATTTAACTCAGGTGCTGTCCATTTTTTCTGATCATCTTTTAGATGGTTCTACACCTTCATTTGATTCCAGCTGTGTTTGATTATACTGATTTGACTTGATTAGTAAAGCCACACACCTGTCTAAATAAGACCTTACAGCTCACAGTGCTGTCAGAGCAAATGAGAATCATGAGGTCAAAGGAGCATGCCTGAAGAGCTCAGGGACAGAATTGTGGCAAGGCACAGATCTGGCCCAGGTTACCAAAACATTTCTGCTGCACTTAATGTTCCCAAGAGCACAGTGGCCTCCATAATCCTTAAATGGAAGACGTTTTTGGACGACCAGAACCCTTCCTAGAGCTGGCTTTCCGGCCAAACTGAGCTATCGGGGGATAAGAGCCTTGGTGAGAGAGGTAAAGAAGAACCCAAAGATCACTGTGGGTGAGCTCCAGAGATCCAGTCGGGAGATGGGAGAAAGTTGTAAAAAAAGTCAACCATCACTGCAGCCCTCCTCCACCAGTCGGGGCTTTATGGCAGAGGTGCCCGACGGAAGCCTCTCCTCAGTGCAATACACATGAAAGCCCACATGGAGTTTGTTTAAAAAACACCTGAAGGACTCCAAGATTGTGAGAAATAAGATTCTCTGGTCGGATGAGGCCAAGATAGATTTTTTTGGCCTTAATTCTAAGCGGTATTTGTGACGAAAACCAGGCACTGCTCATCACCTGTCCAATATAGTCCCAACAGTGAAGCATGGTGGTTGCAGCATCATGCTGTGGGGGTGTTTTTTAGCTGCAGGGACTGGACGACTGGTTGCAATCGAGGGAAAGTTGAATGCGGCCAAGTACAGGGATATATTGGACGAAAACCTTCTCCAGAGTGCTGAGGACCTCAGACTGGGCCGAAGGTTCTTTTCCAACAAGACAATGACCCTAAGCACAAGGCTAAAATAACGAAGGATTGGCTTCACAACTCTGTGACTGTTCTTGAATGGCCCAGCCAGAGCCTTGACTTAAACCCAGTTGAGCATCTCTGGAGAGATCTAAAAATGGCTGTCCACCAACGTTTCCCATCCAACCTGACAGAACTGGAGAGGATCTTCAAGGAGGAATGGCAGAGGATCCCCCAAATCCAGGTGTGAAAAACTGTTGCATCTTTCCCAAAAAGACTCATGCTGTATTAGATCAAAAGGGTGCTTCTACTAAATACTGAGCAAAGTGTTTGAATACTTAGGACCATGTGATATTTCGTTTTTTTTTTTTTAAATAAATCTGCAAAAATGTCAACAATTCTGTGTTTTTTCTGTCAATATGGGGTTCTGTGTGTACATTAATGAGGAAAAAAAAATTTACTTACATGATTTTAGCAAATGGCTGCAATATAACTAAGAGTGAAAAATTTAAGGGGGTCTGATTATTTTCCGTACCCACTGTATATATATATATTTTTTTTTTTTTTTTTTTTTTTAATTGACAGTAACAGCCTGCATTAATTTTCATTGTATAGAAGAGAGCAGCTTGGACATTCAGCAAAATGTCTTATTTTGTGTTTACCAGAAATTTGGAACAACATAAGGTTGAGCTGTGTGAATCTTTCATGAGAACATTCCCTCTAGAAAGCACTTCAGACTCATGTGAAGAGGAGAGCACTGAGTTCAAGCCAACCCAATCTTATGAGAAAAACATAACTATTTTATGAGCTGATTTCATATGAATTTGTATGACGAACACTTACGAATTGAAAGTGTGTGCTGGTTCATGCAGTATACTGTAGATAGACACTGTGTTGTGTGCAGGTTCTCAAGTCTTGCATGTGTTTGGGTTTATTTGGGGTAACAGGGTTTGATGAAAGAGCCCCAGGCCAGAAGGAAGAGGTTTAATCAGTGGGGTAGAGAACACAGTGATGGATGACCTCATTTATTTGTGTTTGAAACACTGGTCACTTCCTTCCTAAAGGCTGAACATCCTGGCCTTCGGGAAGGCTTCTCTTTCTCTTTCTGTCTCGCTCCCCGCAATTTCTTGGACCCATAGTTCTTGTACACACAAGTGGCCGCTCTGCTTGCAGAATTTATAATGTGATGTCTTTATTTCTCAGTCACAGAGAGTTTAAACTCTCCCAGTTGCACACATACCAAAAAGTAGCCAACACTGTTATTTCCGCCCATGCCAAACTGACTCCTCCTATCCTCTTGTACACTTCCAGCAGTGTGCCGAGAGGATCTGCTCAGACTCAACAAATCAGCCTGAAAGGAATTCCCCCTTTACTCCCAAACATGGAAAGACTGACAGTTGGATTTTAAACTGTAGCATTGTGTAACTATTCTATCCAGACACTGTGCAAGTCAATGGTCGTGATTAAAAAGATACACATGTGGGAAGTGTGCACAATCAGTGCGATCATGAGTCAAAAAAATCAAACAGTTGACGGTAGCCATTGACTTCCATAGTATTTTTTTCCATAGTATTGAGGTCAATGGCTACCGTCAACTGTTTGGTTACCAACATTCTTCAAAATATCTTCTTTTATGAGCAACAGAAGAAAGAAACTCATTCAGGCTTGAGGTAAATGATGACAGAATTTACATTTCAGAATTTACACTTCAAGAAAAATGTACTATAGGAGTGTCCCCTTTAATAAAAGATTTCAACAATGACCACATCGTGACATTTTTGATTAACAAAGGCATTTTATATTAATATTCTGATTATGTATGCATTCTGTTGAAGTGATATTGCCATAAACTGATTTTCTTTCTAGAAATCCTATGATTTAGAAATGCTTATATTAATCAGATTTCTGTGTAATGTTAAGCCTTATTGAGAATATACTGTCAGTGAAATTATGAGATATTACAAGGCAGTTGTGAAATGTCACACTATTAAAAAAAAAATTCTAAGAGGAGATAGATTTGTGAATTTAAATGACCGTACACTGAATAACATTTATGTTGAAATTAAATGGCAAGAGTAATCCGTGTATCATTTGATCATTCGTTTTTTGATTTAATATTGAAAGTAGAAAAATGCGAAAACGGCTCCTTTTTCGTTTTTTCGTTTTGTTCCAAAAGACAAAAAACGAGAATTCAGCTTAAATTTTCGTTTTTCGTTCATGGGTGGAAAAATGAATAAACAGCTTGAATATTTGATTTCTACATGTGGGCGGGAATTAAATGCCCCTTTCTGCTGACTGGTCAGCCGAAGATCAAACCGTGCCTTCATCAGTTCTTCTGCAGTATCACGCAGCAGAATAATAGTCCTCCACTGCTGCAGTTGTACGGATTAATAACCCATTTTATCAATTTCATATTTTTCTCATCAAACAGACTAATGAATAGCTCGACACAACTCACCGGGGCAGAGTCTAGACAGGTCTTTTTTGTGTAGACCAGCGGTTCTTAAAGTGATTGGGGGTCCGAGAAATAATTTGCTATAGCCTAAAGTATTTCCAGACTGTAAAGTCGCTTTTTTTTATCATGATACATAGGCCTACTGTGATTTATTCCAAAGTGACTTATATGATGCATTTAATGTAAAATCATCTAAATGAAGCCTTTTAAAAGACGAGTATTCCCTGTGGTTCATGTTTGCGGCATGCACCAGAAAGATGCTCAGCTGATGCAAAGAATAGAATTTATATCTACACAGAAGAAAGCCCTGTCTAGACAATGCCCCGGTACGAGTTGTGTCGAGCTATTCATTTGACTGTTTGTTTGATGAAAAAAAGATTAAATGTAGTTGCAATAAATGTGTTAAGAATCAATACAACTGCAGCAGCAGTGGACTTTTATTCTGCTGTGTGATACTGCAGAAGAGCTGATGATTGCACGGTTTGATCTTCGGCTGACCAATCAGCAAAAAGGGGCGTTTAATTCCCGCCCACGAGTAGAAATCCAATATTCAAGCTGTTTATTCATTTTTCCACCCATGAACGAAAAACGAAAATTTAAGCTGAATTCTCGTTTTTCGTTTTATGGGAAAAAAAAAAAAAATGAAAGGAGCCATTTTCTAATTTTTCTACTTTCAATATTAAATCAAAAAACGAATGATCGAATGATACACGGATTAAGAGTAAACATCTACAACATTTTTCTAAGTACTTTTAGAAGAAACATTATATTTCATGGTGAAGCGTGTAATTTCTGCACCACTATAATTACCAAAAAATAAATTAATTAAATAAATTAATAAAAATACATCAAAAGGGTATAGAATGCGCTGTTTTGCAGTTTGGTTGGCCAAACAGAAAATGTTCAGCCAATGCTGTGTGTCAGGCTGGATGGATGAGGTCTCTGTGGATGGAATATGAGAAAGCAGATTTACAAAATCTGCAAAAATACAAACATTTTTAGTAGTTATTTATCAAATAAAACAGCTGAGAACTCCATTATCTCCAGCACTACACAAGAGCAACCTCAGAGCAATATGATATTTCTCTAGGTGTGTGTTCTGTTGTAACTATAGCTCATCTTCAGTCTATCTAACAGTGCATAAAGTGCAGATTCAGTCTTTTTAAAATCTTTTTATAGCTCACCAATTATGAAGCTGACAACAGCAGGGGAGCTGCTCAAGCTTGGTGGATGATTCTGGACAACTTTCGAAACAGATTAGGAGTCTAAAAATAAAGCCCATCATCTAGGAGGAGAGAGAGCCAGGTGATTGTGCTGCTTACTGCACACTGCTGCCAGAATGACATAACCAGCGGTAGAGCGGCACACTGAGCTTACGCTTGCTTCTGCTTGTGCTTCGTCTTCTTATGAAGGACAAGCCGGTATGACAATTAACCATACTTCAGCAGAAATAAGAAAGAAGTTCTAAAAAAAGGCTTCAATTTGAAATCAGAATTATTTTCTTTACTAATAAGTAATCCTGGTCTGTGCACAATTCGCTGTCATTCCAAAGGTAAAAACTTTCAAAATCTTCCAAAATTCTATGCCATAATGCTGGGGTGTCATAGGTAAATCTACGCAGAAACCTTATGCTTCGTCCCAATTCACATACTATCTGTCCTAAATATTTAAAAATAGAATTAGGAGCCGTTCAAACACAGAACATGTCCTTGTGTCTAAAAATGCGAGATGTGAATGAGACATGAGGTAATCTGACAGCGATGCATTCAATCTTCCACTAACACTGTCTCTCATTGTGTCGCTGGTAAGCCTCTGCTCTGCCTGTGGACATTCATGTGTTTTGTAGGAAGCGTGGCTTTGGAGAGGGTGGGATCTTATGCTTTCAAACTAGGTTGCTGTTGCTATCCTCTCCAAAATCGCCTTCCTTACCTTCAACATGACACGGCATCTTAAAAATTCAG
Source organism: Sinocyclocheilus anophthalmus (assembly GCA_018155175.1). Classification (NCBI taxonomy): domain Eukaryota; kingdom Metazoa; phylum Chordata; class Actinopteri; order Cypriniformes; family Cyprinidae; genus Sinocyclocheilus; species Sinocyclocheilus anophthalmus. The sequence continues at coordinate 69,347 of JADLZN010008759.1, forward strand.
TGCTCATGTGTGAAATGCTGAAAAAAACGCCACAAGACACGAGCACAATGGTCATACACGTCTGTCTAGTGCATGTTTACATAGAAAAACAATGGAAAAGTAACGCGCCTCGGAATGGAAATGGGTTCTTTTGACTGCCCCTTAGTATGTCCCAAATCATAGTATGTTAAAGGGGTCATCAGAAGTTGATATGATTCTTTAGGGTCTTAATGAAAAGTCTATAACATACTTTGGTTAAAATTTTTCATTTTATGTAAAACCTCCCGTTTTACTAGGGCTGGGTAAAAAATAACGATATCTCGATTTAAATCGATTCTCATTTTTACGGAACGATATCGATTCTTAAATCCCAATTCGATTAGTCTAGCCTGTTTTCAGTTAATGGACAGAACGTTGAAGGGCACCTCCCATCCAATAAACTTGTCATAAGCCTTTGGCTTGCAGTGTGGACAAGTAACGAGTAAGTTTTTACTTGTTACTGTCCTTTAAAGTAAATTTTTCAAAGTAGATGTACTTACTGGAGTACTTTATTTGATACTTTACTTTTTACTTCACTACATTTCCTAAAACATATCGTTACTCCTTATAATCGATCATGTGCATGAACCTTTTAAATTCGGATCGCAAATCGCACAAACGTTCATTTCACGATGGACTGATCCGATCAAAGTGGGAAGTGTTGCCCTCTGGGGGCATTTGGCCAGGGTGTTTTTACACCACAGACAAGGTTTGAGAAGAAAAAAATCATTATGAAAATATAATTATATTTTCCTTAAAATGTTCTTCCTAACTTCAGGCCTATTTCTCATGTCATATATAACTGTGATGTTCTGCAAAACAACAAGCTTTAAAACACCTTTTTCTTACTGGTGAAAATCAGATGGTCAAATCTGTTTTCTCTCAGGTACATCGCAATGTAAAGTTCACAGTGAACATTACTACATCACTATCGTCAACATAGTCCATATCAACAACAAAAATATATCTTCAATTGACTCCACATGTGGTATTTATTTTGGGAAAATCCTAGGTATTTTGAGCAGTAGGATTATAAAAAATATGTGCTAATACCAAGTTAAATTACGGTAAGTAGCCTATATAAAATTGCAAAATAAATCTATCTATCAGTACTTTTTAAGTACATAAAAAATTTAGTACTTTTGTACTTTCACTCGAGTAAAATTGACTTTTTTACTTTTACTGGAGCAATATTATCATACGTATCTGTACTTTTATTCAAGTACTTGATTTGTGTACTTCGTCAACCACTGTGCTTTGGTACTTTTAATATAAAACAAAGTCTCAGATTTCAAATTCTGTCCATTTTATTAGGAAAATCAAGCAATAAATATAATGTTTTGGCGCTGTTTAATGTGGCGTGACAGATCGCTGTAGCGCCTCAGTTCAACAGACGCGGCAGTGCGAGGCGCAAGTGAACTGATCATCTCCTCCACATTAATACCAGTTTCAGCACAAAATAAACATGACTAAGCATCCGAAGGTAAGTTAAAAGAAAGAGTACAACTTTACAATCGGTATCCTGTCTCATGTAATTGCTCAATCAGTGTTTCAGCCACGCAAAGATGTCAATATATAATGTCTTGTAAACAATGTCACGTAATGTCACATTTATCTCAGAAAAACATATTCGGTGACCATTTAGTCAGCTAGAAAAATAAACTGTAGGGAGGGGTATTTTGCTAAATATATGCACCATTTAACATATTCATTATAATTTTTACTGTTTTTATGTTTAATTTATGTTTGAATAAATCAATCAAGTTTTTATGACCACCATTTAAATGTTTGCAGCATATTTAAAAAAAAAATGAATTGAAGTAGAAGTATTATTATGTAATTGTAACGTTATTATTTTAAAAAACTTAATTAAATGTAATTTTAGAAGTTGTATACCTACAATCAGCAATTTTAACCTTCCCATATTATGTATTAGTACCAACTGACCTCATTTATATTTTATAGCAGTATCGAGATTTTTTTTTTTTTTCCTTAGAAATTGGCATGTAGTCTACTGATATATTATCCAAATAACGGATATTGAATCGAATCGTATTCGCAGCTTTGAATAAAATCGAATCCAGGGCGTTGCGCAGCTTGGTCAGTGAACAACGGCTCTGTTTAGTAATGCCTCTTTCATGTGAAAACACACACGTGATGGAGATTTACTGCTGATTACAGACCTGGCTTTACTGACAAGATGCGCATTAAATATCACATGCGATTTATCGTGCAGCCCTAATCGATCGAAGCGTGAATTTTTGTGTCAACAACCCCGCCCGCATTCAATTGTACTCCAAACTGCACATTATTAGGAAAGGCGATTTGCGAAGATTCATAAAAAAAACCTTATACTTCTTGTGTAGATGAAGCTTGATCACGAATTATTTGCGCGAATATAGACGCATTTAGGCAGATCAGGGGTGCATTCCCTTCAAATACAAACATAATCCACTGTGTCTTCAGCGCTCAGATGTCGGGAGTAAATGACGACTGCTATGTTCATAATTACATCCAACAACAGAACACCTCAAACGCTTAGGAGTCATTCTTGTCTACATCTGCTCCGGTGTTCTGTCGATTTGTACTACCCTGTCAGATTTTGCTACCTCCAATTAAAACAGATGGTAGCCTTCGACAAACGAAAATGCTACCTGTAAAATATTGTTTATTACCTCTACACCTACCCAACCCTAACCTACCTTACAGAATGCAAATCCCAGAATTATTGTGATATTCGACCTATTCGATTTGTTTTTATTAAAAGTCTACACTACCCCAACCCTATCACCTACACTTATAGTATGAGAGACATTAAATATTGTTGTTCAGCATGAGAAAAAGGACGCATTATTGATGTGCACATGCACAGTAAACCCTGGTAGGACAATTTGACGGGTAGGATAAAATGTCAGGACACCGGCTTCGAAACAATGGCGGACTGATGACAGCTCACTCAGGGCGGGTCTAAGGTAAGACGCCAGTCCAGTCTTTGCTGAAACGCTACTGTCAATCAAACTTTCGTGGGAGGGGCCTGGGTCTGTGTGACGTCACACAGACAAGAAGCTGAGAACAGCTTGATTTTAGAAAGGGGTAATGATTTTAGAAGATAAAAAAAAAACACTAGGTGGATTTTTATCATTATAGTGTGGTTGTGTACACACACTGCCAACACACATTTCAATTCAAACAACTTGTAAAAGTGCATTTCACATCCGATGACCCCTTTAAAATAAGCACTCCAAAAATACCCTTATGGTGTAAATTCGAAGTGCACACTCTAATGGCTAATATTGCCCACAATCCATTGCGCGTTGGACACAGATTTGATTAGAACTACAAACATGAATAAAAAACTACAAACATGTTAAAAAACTACAAAAAGTTGCATGCATGGTAATAGTTCCATGCTGATAATACTTAGAGTTAGGGGGATGTTCAAATCCCTAACCGCAACTATGAGCAATAGTAATAGTTATGTGAGCACTAATAATATCATGACCATCCAATAGCAATCCAACAATAAGCTGCTGGATAAAATCAAGTCCCACCCTACATTATTTCCAGCTGTACAATCTGTCTCACTCACATTACCGAAGTTAAATGCATTCTGTGTCATGTTGTTTTTAAAGGAGATGGGGGAGGGTCGATGTTCTGCGCAGCAGGCCTTACATTCAGCATTCCTTCTCATCAGACGGAAATACTCCACATAGTCGCCCATCAGATCTCATACTCCCGAGCTGCTCGAGACCATTACGTTACTGAGTGCAGACAGTGACATGTGACACTGTCACTGTGACATGTGACAGTCTGTCACCCCGAACCATTTTATTTGACATTAAAAAACAAACACGCACACACACACACACACACACGCACACAGGAATACCCTTTGCAGCTGACTCTCTGATCATGTATCAGGGCAGCGGTGGCCAGGACCGGCTCTGTCTCAGTAGTGGGCGGCGCTTCTGTCGCTGCCCATGTCTGCTCAGCATGCCTCAACAGCACACCAGGGTCTTTGCGGGGGAAGGTAAACACTTCAAAGTGACCCATTGCAATCTATGAAGTGAGCATGCAACATGTGTGTTGTGTTTAAAGTGATAGTTCACCTGAAATAGAAAATTCCTGATGTTCCACATCTGTATGACTTTAATTCTTCCATGGAACACAAAAGATATCTACTCTTTTCCCAAAAATCATGCTTTTTAATGCAGCTAGTCCCTATGGAGATGAGGCTTTTAAACTTAAAAAAAGATGCAAAAGTACCATAAAAATTATGAAAAGCATAAAAAGCTGTCCATATGAATGCACTATTATATGTAGGCATGCAATAGCTTGTGAGGAACAGACTTATGTCATAGTTATTAACAGAGTTATTCAATGAAAAATGTCCTCTTCAGTATGATGTTAGCTGCTGTGACTGAGTCATTGAATGAATCATATCAGCCGCATCAGATTAAGGAATCATTTATATCCGTTGAAATGGACCAGCTGATTCCCCGAGACTCAAAAGAACAATTCAATTAAAGAGGTGGTTCACTGGTTTTTTCTAGGCTTGATTGTGTTTATGGGGTGCAGTCTAACATGTGTTAATGGTTCGTTTTTAAAAAAACTCATTATTTTTCACATAATTTACCTTTACTCTGTCCCTTCTCTGAGAAACGGGCTGATCTTTTCCTATTTTTATGAAGCCCCAGAAATAGGCGATGGGCTCTGATTGGCTAGCTAGCCCAGTGTGTTGTGATTGGCTAAACCGCCTCTAGAAAATAAGTGTATAATTGGAACAGTTCATTGTTGGAGCTGAGCTGATGAGCTGAAAGAGAGAGAGAGAGATGCAGAGCGTGTGCAGAGCAGGGGTACGTGAGGAACAGTATTGAGAACTGCTGCTTTAGAACATTGATTTTGAAAGTCCATTAGAATCGTTAGAAGACAGAATCGCGATTCATAAATGAATAGATTTTTACATGCACCTCTAGCTTTCTCTTCCTCTTCTCTAAAGCAACATGGCCTCGCCCCCTTTGCTGCCTTTTTCCGAGGGCGGGGTTTATCTGGGTTTGTTGTGTCATGAACCCGGGAAGTAACTTGTTGTAGTCCCTACGAGCCGTTTTTGTAGGCATTAAACCGCCAGAATTTTAAAAGACGATATCTCCGTATGCATTGAACTTTTGGCTTCGTAACTTTGCAGATATTGTTTATGCTCCAACAGCAACATTACACACTAACTAACGGTAAAAAAGTGAAATCGCAATCAACCAACCCTTTAAAGGAATAGTTCACCCAAAAATGAAAATCTGTTGAAATTGTATGCACCCTCAGGCCATCCAAGATGTAGATGAGTTTGTTTCTTCATCAGAATAGATTTGGAGAAATTAAGCATTACATCATTTGCTCATCAGTGGATCCTCAGCAGTGAATGGGTGCCGTCAGAATGAGAGGCCAAACAGCTGATAGAAAACAGCACACACATCACAATAATCCACAAGTAATCCAGTCCATCTATTAATGTCTTTAAGTGCAAAGATGCATGTTTGTAAAAAACAAATCCATCAAGGCATTTTAAACTGTTGCTTCTGGCCAAATATGTCTTAATTCATAATAACGCATCGCCTGTATTTTTCTCCTGATTGAGATGAGACAACTTTTTCACTGGAGAAAACAATATAATAGATAAAGAACTTGTATTTTAGCTGGAAGCAATGGTTTGATTGAAAAAAACGTATTAATGATGGATTTGTTTCTTACAGACAGGCATTACTATATTACAGTCACTTTTCTATAGCTGTCTGGATGTTTGGATTCTCATTCTGTCGGCACCCATTCACTTCCACGGAAAAGAAAGTCATACAGGCTTAAAGCAACATGACTGAGAGTAAATAAGGATACAATCTTCATTTTTGGATGAACTATCTCTTTAACCTTCTTCAAAGTGATAGCAGAGTGCATACTTTTAAAATATGAGAAGGGAACATGAACTAAAACACTGAATACCAGGCGGTCGATCCAACACATAATCATCTGCATTCAAAAACCCACATTCTCCCTCTATATCTCACGGTCTCTGGCTGCATGAAGCCGTGTGGAGGACTGATTTAATTATCACAAGCAAATTACTCAGTATCATCAGCTGTTTCTCACTATGATCCAGAGGCTGAGGAATCCAGCTCTGAGTCACTGCTGAAACAACCTCCCCTGGTTTTGTAAGACGTGAGGCCTCACGCACCATATTGTTCACTGACCTTTAGTTGCTCACATTATTGTGCAGACTTACAGTTCTCAACACTCCCTTCCAGAAATAGCCTCATATATATTTAACAATCACTCGGGGGCCTTAAACTGCAGTAACAGGCATGACTCCCTACATAAGCGCCACTCAACACTTCATGCTGTTGTTTAGCTACAGCTCAAAACCACATATAAATGTCACAACACTTTAGTATTTCACATAAAAGACTCCAGTGAACCATTGGAATTTGCATACATTTACAAATTAACTTTCTAATTTAAACATGACAGGTATAGGAAAGAACGACCCTCATGTTTTTCCAACCCGAACTTGAAATGTCTCAGTTTTTTTTTTGTCCATACACTGCAAGTCATTGGGCTCCAATGTTTTTGGATCCCAATGTTCTTCAAAATATATTTTTTTTATGTTCCACGGAAGAAAGAAAGTCTTGCAGGTTTGGACTGACACAAGGGAGAGTAAACAATGACAGAGTTTTCCTTTTATTGGTGGACGATCCCTTTAACTGCAGTTAAAGGTTTTGGTTTTTATGCAGTTGGTCTGAAAGTACTGCAGGGCCGAATAATCAAAATTGATCAACTATTTAGAAATGCAACATCCTTGAATAATTCACCACCCTTTTTTCTTTTTAGAGCATCTATAAACAAGTCTCTCTGGCACCTAAACTACATGAGCAGAGAGCGGTCAGAGAGTCTGAGAAACTGTTTTCTCTTGAAACCTGCAGGACAACTCTTCACTCCGATGGAAAGACAAGATCTTGTCTGGATCACTGCAAGTGCAAGAGCTGTCAACCAAAGGAAAGTGCAGATGAACATTTATATTCATTCATCTTGCAGACATTTTTATCCAGTGCGACTGAAGAAACTCACAGGCTGTTTATTTATTAACATACACAAACAAAAGCAGAAGTTAAATGAAGAAATAAAGAGGAAGAGAACAATATATATCCTTTTTTAAAAATAGGAGTTATTACAAGAAGTGCCTCTGCTTGTGGTCATGAGTGTTCGCAGAAGAGGTGTGTCTTCAGTTATTCCTTTATAGTTGTGATTGTCACAGCAGATCATATGCCAGAAAACCACAAGTGGAATTTTTCATATTGCTTTTTCTGATTTGATGCGCTACATTACAAATGTTATTATCAGCATCACAACTTGAGAGGTTGCTCAGAAGAATGAACAAGAATGTCAGAATGTCTTATTTAGAATGTCAGTATTTGGTTTGTCTCTTTTCTGCTTTAATGGCAGAAGCTTTTGAGCTGCTGGAACTTCATAAGCTTGTGTAAACCTGATGATCATGTTTTGAAAATGATCCAAAGAGCATTTTGATTTATTATTTATAATGATTCATAATTAAAAAATAATTACTTAACTATATGATTAATGACTCTTTTGAACGTCAGTATTGAATCAGACTTTGGACCTCACTATATATTTAAATTAAAAGCATATTCATATCAAATGACAAACTACATATACATTTCTATTTTACTGACTCTATGATCCCAAAAAATTAATTGCAAACTTACAGTATGTATGTAAATACAGAGAGGTAATTCAAGGTGGATATTTCAAAAGCGTCAGCTTCTATTTTTATGTCTACACTATGTTGTTTTACTATAGAGTGGGTGTACTTGACTACAGAGGGTCTGAAGCGTGTTTATAAGCTCCACCCTGAGTTCCTGTGCTGCCTACAGCAGCCTGTTCAATGTGTCTGGAGAAAGTAAAATAGAGCAGGAGGCTTCTATTGTAGTGAGATCAAAATAACATGACACCCAGTTACAATACGCAGTCTGATACACCGTACTACTGTTTTTACACATTTGTGGTGGACATAGTGGTTAAAGGAATAGTTCTCCCCAAAATTAAAATGTGCTGAAAATGTACTCATCCTCACCATCCAAGATGTGGATAAGTTAGTTTCTTCATTAGAAAAGATTTGGAGAAATCTGGAGTCTGATAAAACATCACAATAATCCATAAGTAATCAACACGACTCCAGTCCATCAATTAATGTCTTGTCAAACGGAAAGTTGCATGTTTTTAAGAAATAAACCCATTTAGCTGTTTTAAATTCAAACCAATGCTTCCAGCTAAAATACATAATATTTCAGCTATGTATTTTAAAATTTACATAGTATTGTAGCTACAGTATGTATGGTAAAATTCATACAAAATCCATAAATCCATTTACTCTGGTGAATACGTCCACCCCCTGTCCTCCTCTCAAATCAAAATCTACCAACATATTTGTTTAGACCTGTTTTGGAATGTTTTCGCTTGTAAATGATGCTTGATCTGTGTGTATTTCTCTCATGATTCGGACGAGATGACGTTTTCAATGGAAAAAAGCTGTATTATGAATAGCAATAGAGGACTGGTATTTTAGCCAGAAGCAACAGTAATTCGTTTCTTACAAACAAGCAGCTTTTCACTTCACAAGACGTTAATTGATGGACTGAAGTCGTCTGGATTATTAGTGGATTATTGTGATGTTTCTATCAGCTGTTTGGACTCTCATTCTGACGGCACCCATTCACTGCAGAGGATTTATTGCTGAGCAAGCGACGTAATGCTAAATTTCTCCAAATCTGTTCTGATGGGGAAACTAACTCATCTTGGATGACCTGAGGATGAGTAAATTGTCAGCAAATGTTCATTGTTAAGTGTATCTTTCCTTTAAACTGATTACTCATTACAAAGGAATTGTTAATATATTGTTTTACACCAACATATACAGTGATTTTATGTCATGCAGGACATTGAATATATGCACTGCTCTGATATGAAACTACACAGACCAATAAAAGCAGCATAATTTCCATATAGCCAATACTAACTCGAATGGAGAAAAGGTCTTATTGAAAAGACCGTAACTGAAGAGCATGTGTTTTGCATTCACAAGCAGGTGAGAGCAACGTTTCTCAATCACAGCAGTGCACTTTTACTTTAAAGGGGTCAATCAAAAAAGTGCACGATAAATAAAGATATTGTCTCTCAAAAGTGAGAGTCGATTCTGAATCGCCTTAAGTCGTCATATTTTCGAATCTTTTGCCTGTTACCGGTATATGTCACTGGGTAACACATTTGCATAATCCCGCCTGCCCGCGAAATACGAACAGAGTCTGACCTGCCCACAAACACTTCCACTAGTTAGTGTGTTTACATCATGTTGAGAAGACATCATGTTCAAGGATACCACAGAAATACAATTCGAACCTTTTGTTTTGTGCATTTCATTTTACCAAGGACTGCTTCTCTAATCTTGGCTTTTATCTTCGTTGGCTTCTAATCTTCTTAATTTGGTCTAACAAGCTCTTCGAACCACAACCTGTAAGTACGGTTGATATGTTATGTGTAGATTTTCAATTGAGTGCTCAAAATATCAAGTTTTTGGGCTAATATGTGATGTATACCTAGTGCAGCTTTAGGTTTCCAGGTAAAGCACGATATTTCTGTTTTACTGAAATAGTTCTGATAATTCGCTGTGAACACTATTTCCAAAGAATGTGTCGATTAATGTAGACTGACGTTGTTCTAATTACTTCTCTCTTAGGAGCTAAACTTTAGCTGTATTATTGTTTTATGTAAAGGTGCTTTGTCAATGGGAGCGCTCGCTAACTGCTCAAGGACTCCTCTTTGAGCCAATCACAGCAGGCTTGGCCAGCTGACCAATCAGAGCAGAGTAGGCTTATGGAAGGGAGGGGTTTGCTCCGAACTTGCTTGGAACGAATCGTTTCGAAATCATTGGCAAATGACTCTAATATTAAATGTATATTCTGAGAAAATTACAATGTTTTCTGGCCTTAGATGCATTTAAACCTGTTGTAGGGGACTCCAACACAATATTAGGACAATTTAAAATACCACATGGCCTGCTCTTTAAGCTCCCCTAAACGCTGTGGTTTATTTAATAGGGTAAACAACATATGAATGGTTTAGAGCTGTGTTTGCATATTAAACTGGGATAGAAGAAAAATGTTTTAATGGAAAAACACACACTTCAACATTAGATGCACACAAACAGACTGAACAACAACAATGAATCAAGGCAGAATGTCTCTGCAACTCTATGGACGTGAAGGCAACTCCCACCACAGATGTCAAAAGGATCAATAGTGTCAACATTTCAGTTTGTGGCAGCATTTTGACAGGACATTTGACCTCTTTTCATTCCATCTGACTCTCGCTGTGCTGAGTTTCCTCTCAGGAGAGCAGCTTTACAAACAGAGAAACAACCCATATTTTAAGCAGCTCCCTGACAGAGAGGCTCCAAGCTGCATCTCCAACCTGCTAAACAAGTGACTGATTGTCTGCTGGAGGTCAGACGTTTTCCTGTTAAGCGAGCTAAGAGCGGACTCTCAGTCACAGCGTGCCCAAAAACATGTGACCCCATCTAAATAGTTTCCAGCATGATATCAGCCTGAATCAGGCCATAGAAACTCTTACTGTGCTCTTGGTATGAGCCTGATGAGCATTAAGCAGAACAGAAGGTCAGAAGATGGGCCTATCATTGCAAGGAAAGAAACACTCTTTGGAAATGTTCATCCAAAAATTGCATTTGTCGTCATCTGTAATGCTCATCCACTTCTTTAAAAATAAATAAATAAATAAATATATAGATATATGCATATACATAACTAAACAACTACTACAAAAGTACTCACTACACTGAATCTATATGAAATGGTCTGTAAAATACAGTCCGATGTACTGTGTTAATATGAAGGAATTTTCTGTGTTGAATTTTCAAATGTGATTTACCCGTATATTGATTCACACATTGCATTGCATTTTGTTTTAGGGTTAAAAGGAAATATCTGTACACATAACAGAAAAGGTAATGGTAATGTTTCTAGGTTATATTCATGTTTTTTTCTATTTATTTCTTTAGAGGGGATAAAACTCTAATATGTGACTATCAGATATATTTCGTAGATAATACATCAGATAATATAATTAATTTTTGAACTTAATACAGCTAAAAAAAAAAAACCGTAGACTCTACCAATATATATGTATGAAGACACTATGATGAAATCTAGCATTTAACTAAATATTTTACAACATCAAAACATATTTATAAACCTCAGAGAGTGCTTTAATGATTTTGAACAGGCTAACCAAAACACACACAAAAAAACTCTTTATATTATACAATACTGCACTATATTATATTATATTAATCCACTATATTAAAAATTCACATGTTAAATTTTTCTGAGCTTATATCATTGTGCTAAAAATAACAAAGAAGACTCTGGACTATATTAGCCTCTGAACTTCAGAGTTCATCTTATCTGCCTCCAAAAAGACAACAAACCCAACAATAGTCCTCAAAGGACAGCAAAGATTCCATCACATCACATCCGCCTCAAGTGAGGCAAAGGTCAGAGGTCAGAGTTCTGCTTATTTGAGGAGCCAGGGAAGGAAGAGCAGAGCAGAAGAGCTGATGAGATCCAAATGGAAGAAGGAAACTCACTCATGTCTGGGACTCTTCTCTGCTTCCGTTAGCCACATTTACGGAAAAAACACGAGTCATATTTTGATATGTCACTGATAAGACTGTGACGCTGCTGTATGCGATTAACCAGCCACAATGGCATCTGTCTATACATAGCACACAAAATAAGTCTTGTTATCAGTAATACAAGCAATGTGTCATGTTTAGCATCACTGACACTCTGTAAACATGAAGGAAAACACCTTTACGTCACATCCTGCCATCATCGCAACTTTTTCGTGCTCATCGTTACAAAAAGTCCCAGTTGTTATCATGACGTTATAAAAAAGCCTTGTTTCTCCTTATTGAATGAGTTTTAAACAGGGTTGTTATCATTAACTAAAACTAAAACTAATAAAAGATTTCTGTTAATTGAAATAAAGCTGAAATAAAATAAAATATACTACCTAAACTTAAACTAAACGCAAATTGTTGCCTGGGCTGTTGAAGCACTAAAATTACTAACCGAAAATTAATAAAAACTAAAACTGAATTAAAATTAACACTGAAATAAAAAATTATGAAACCTAGTATTAGCTAATATATTTGTTTATAATTTTTTTTTTTTAATATACCATAATTAATGTAAAAATAATACTGTAAAAAACTAAATTTACTAAAAATTAAACTAAATTAAAATGAAAACTGAAATTTGAAACAAAAAATATATTAAAAAAATTAAAGGCTCTACAATAATAACTAAAATAACACTTGTTAAAAAAAAAAAAAAAAAAACCGGAGACTTCCTCTGAAATATCTGGTTGAACAGGATGCTGTCAGGTTTAAATGGCACACAGAGATGGCTGTGTTTTGTGTGATCATCAGAGGGTGTTAGCCCAGTGCCCTGTCGGAGCAAGTTAAAAATAAAATCATAAAGGGAAGTGTTAGGGTTGGGTATGACTTTGTCCTCACGCCCTCACATGACTTCAGTGTAACAGCACTCAACTCAGCAGCAAATACCACATCTGCCCAGTACTTCACTCTATAAAAACTTTGTGCATGTCTTTACATAAACTACTGTCGGGAAACATTTGTTAATGGAGACATACGGTTACTGGGATTTCTTTATGCTTGATCATATTTTCTGACATGTTGTTTGCACTTCTGGTCTTGCTGGAATCCCTTCCCCCCGATGGCAGAGATCATGGGAAAGGAAATGATCTTATCACACAAGGCCCGTCCCTTTCATGTGCAAGTTGCAAATGCAAACAGTGATCAGTGTGTATGACTCCTGCGCAGGTGAAGCTCATTATCATGAAAATGAAACTCTGGGAAGTAGGCAGCAGGGCTTGAAGGTGCAGATCTGGTTCTTGTGGTTTAGAAAGACAGTCTAACCCGGGGCACAAGAATGTGGGCTGATGATACAGTTTCACTGTCTACCACAGTGACAGTTGAAAGGAATTATTCTCACTCCTCATGTCGTTACAAACCTGCATGACTTTCTTTCCTCAGAACACAAAAAGAGAATATTCTGAGCTCTTATAAGGAATGTGGTAGAGAATAAAAAGAAAGCACAATGTTTAGTATTCTAAAAATAGCACCTCATAACTCATGCACAATATTCCAAGTGTTCTGAAGCCATGCGATGACAACATTTCAAATCCTCACAGCCTTGAATCACATGATCCAGTAAACAAAAACCGTTTAAATGATTTATTCAGCAAACCAATCCTGGCTAACCACCTACCGGACCTAACCCTAACTCTAACCCATCTGCTAAATAAAAATTTTTTTGAAAAATGCACCAAACAGTCGCTAGTAGCCATTGACTTCCACAGTATTTTTTTTATACTATGTAAGTCAATGGCTACCAGCAACTGTTTGGTAACCAACATTCTTCTAAAATTTCTTCTTTTATGTTCGACAGAAGTAAGAAACTCATACAGATTTGGAACAACTTGCGGGTGAGTAAATTATGACAAAATTTTTGGGTGAACCATCGATTTAAGCAGTATATTACATAACAATGTTTGTTAACAATAATGGAGTTTATTGTAAAGCGTTAAAGTGCGTTCATATTATTGAAAAAGAAAAAATGTAGGATGGGGACCTGGTTCTGTTATTCGTTGTTGATTATATGGAAGCAGATCAGAATGCAAACTTGCAGTGGATTGTAAGAAAGGGGCAGAGTTTATGCACACAAAACGATTGGAGATGTCCAGAATACATCTGTTGTATAAAAGAGAAATTATTTTTTAATAACATTACAAGGTAAGAAACGTAATAATAAAACATGCATAAATGAATTTTTCACAATAAGATCAAAACATGCATTTAGAAAATAGATGTTAAAGTCATTCCGACTAACAATATTCTTCAAACTGCACATAAACTGCCTCAAATGGTGAAGGTTGTGCACATGAATATTCACATTCTGATGTCTGAACGGCAGTGTGTGTCAGCCATAAGTTACTTGACTGGACATTTCCAGAAATTTTCCAACCTACAATTAAATTTTGCATCGAGGTGTACACAAAATAAGTGTTTTTGTGAATGGAACCCAACAGAATGCAGGGGTCTTTTTAAAGAGCTGTGAGATGCTAAAAAAAATTACACACTCGCACCACAGCACCCAAATAATTTCCACATTTGCAGATTTCAAATGTGATTGAAAGGCTCGCACTGAGTGCTCTAAGTAAGTGTGTGATTTTCTTGAGCAACAGACCATAACAATTTCTTGCAGAATACTACAGTAGCCATGCGGCCCCCATTAAGCCGGTGATCTCTGTTATAGTCATAGAGTTTTGCGAGCTGTTGGCAGTGGCTGTGGCTGTACATTTTCAGTCTCCACAGTCAAGAGGTCTAAGCAAGCGACCACTTCCATTCTCACGTCAGAATCATTTCTGCCGCTTTTGTGAGTGCTCACGCTGGAGAGCTGGGAGTGACCTTGAGCGCTGTTGAAAACACGCAATTACAACACAGGGTTGGGAGAGAAAGAAGGAAAAAGAAAACAGCAGGAGGGGAGCAGCAGGCCTCTTACAAACAGGGAAAAACAGCAATTCCAAGCAGGCAGGCTTAGTTTCCTTCCTTCAGACATCGCACACACACCAGAGCAGGAGCATGTGTGAGTGTGACATACTTGCTTACCATGGCTGTGGACAGACAAGACAAGAACAGAACGAAAGTGCTCTCGTCAGCGCTCCACATGGCCGTGATGAGTCTGCAGTTGTGCGTGCCACGCTTGTGCAAGAGTGTGTGCGAAAATCTGGGCTGCATCCCAGAGCAGCAATCTAACAGTTTCTATTATTGCTTTGTTTTTATCATGATGCTCGCCGTCAACATGGCAAGCGCTCGTTTGTTCTCTTTTTCCTGTTTTAGTCTCCCAAAAGAAGAGGCCTCATGTGGCACATGCTTTTTTTCTGCGCTTGATCTAACTCCTACATATTTGAAAGAGTTGACATAATTTGGCGGGCCCACAACCATGCCAAGTTATGATTAATGGAAGGGAGAGTTGGCTGGATGGCATCCACATAGTTTTATGCTAGGCATGCTGCACGCCCAAAACGACACATCTGGTGACATAATGTTCAATAGAACATGTTTTTTTTCAGGTAGAATCAATGGAAAAATCATTTATAAAGACCTTCTCAAACCATGGAAGCTTGTGCAATGCGTTCACACTGACCTTACGGGAATCTTCTTGTCAGTTATTATTAGTCATCATCATGCATCCACCTACTCCCAAAAGGCCATCGAAGGCCAAGTCACACAGCGGCACAAAACACACCCTCGGTTTTCGGTTTGAAGTCTAGACTAGTTTGATTCTGTCCAGACTGCACATGACTTCAAGTAGACAAACAGGGTCGGCACCCTCCTCAGACTCATGCCACACTGTATGCTAAAGATAGAGACAGGCGAGTTGGCCGACCTATTTAAAAGCGGCCCTTCATCCTCACTGCAATAATATTGGTTCATATAGGCATAACTACAAATGAGACGAAACAACAGCCATGGCCTCAATATAAACTGCTGCCTGCTGGATTATGCAGTCAGTGGTGATTTTCACTGTATTTTGACGTCTAAAATAGCCACTTTTACATTGCAAAGGAAGCAGAACTAAATCCATTAAATTTATGTGCAGACAGTGGTGGAGAGGGAATTTCGTGAGCTGCTTGAAAAGAGTTACCTGCTAGGGCATGATAAGCTGCGTTCAAGTCTTTCTGGGAAGTTGCTACTTACAAAATACGATATGATGTGGTATGGAAATTGACTTTTTCATTTACTGTATATCTTCCTCTCATTTTGCTCAATAAACAGTTTGTTTCCACAATGATTTTTTAATTGAAAAACCCCAAACTTGCAATATCTGAGCTTAAAGTCGGCATGAAATGAAAATTTGCCCTGTCTATTTTGTAAATGCATGTTATAGATCTTCTTATGAGCGATTATTGATGAACATGTTTCCTGTTTAAAAAATAATTTTGATCTTGTAATGTTTCATCAAAATGTCACCATTAACTAAATCTTCTAGTGAAAATGACAGACTTCTCTCTGGTGTCGTACGCAGGACGTCTCCAATCATTTAGTCTGTTAAAACCCTGCCCTACCACAATCAACATTTTGAGTGCAACACAAAATCCAATCAAATCTAATGGCTAAAACTAAGTCTTCACCCTATTTCACAATATCATTAAAAATATTTTTCTCTACTTTCGTTTCATCGTGACTTTAAAAGAAAGCATTCTTATTGTTAATTGCATTCCTGTGTGCTCAACCTGTAAATAAAACCATTTCGACATTACTTCATTGCACCATTAGAATTGGTGAAATCCCCTAAAACTGCATTCACTGTATGATGAGCTTTTTTCCTTTGTTTATTTACTTTGCATCTAAATTTGGCTTCGGTATCAAGCCCACAAGTTGACCGGCCCACCAGGAAGCTCCCATGTGGTCACTCCATCCATCAGCCTGATGTTCTCTACAGGCCTCTAAAGTGAAGAGATTATGAGAGCAAAGCAACAAGATCAGGAAGACACGTGCTTCATATGAAAAACACAACACAGTAACACTCAATGCAAAAGTGTATAATAGAAAAGCAAATAACAGATCGAAGCAGCTGTGTAAAAGTAAAACAGCTTTTAAGAGAATGATTTGTAATCTCGTTGGAGGGAAAACCTCAATGCAAGATGCTACTGATCAAAGCCCTTCCTGAGGAAACACCCACAACATTACCAAAGCTCTCAAAAATTACACGCTCACACATTGTTTCACACCACCAGCACTGCTTCTGGACTTAATAAACCCTCACCCTCAAATTTAGAAACTCTTTTTGCTCATTAAAGCCATGTCGATGAGTCTAAGAAGCCGTAGTTACTCAATTATGCCTGTAACTGTGCACAGGACAGGACTGACAGCAGACTTAAAAGCGTCTCTACTAAATCTTACTGATCTAAAGAGCTACAACAGCCCTGCAGCATTACGTCATAGTTACAGAAATAATGTTCAACAGAATGCCACAATCTGTCAGATTGAACCAAATCAAACAACACATGAAATTGACAAGACACACAAAAGTTACATTTTCAGAGTACATGATTTATGCTCCAAAACATACACAAAGTATATGTAAAAGAACACGTTTCCACCCAGCAAATGCATTTAACTATGATTCAGACCATTTTTTTGCCTTTAAAAGTACATAAAAAATGTGCTAAAATATACAGCAAAGGTGTGAAACACAGCTGCGCTTTGTGCCTAACAGTGCCTTATATAGCACAGCCTCTACATGCCTTACTGTTTATCCATGTTACAATGCTCCACTAATTTATGATTGTTTATTCACATAATAACTATACTTATCTGTGTTTACCTTCTGTGCTGCCACATTTATAACAAACTACCAGGTATTTTTAGATAACTTTGAAGACAAGCTAATCAAGTCAGTGAAATCAGCAACTAAAATGAAACCACATGAGATCATGCTACTGTCAGTACATCCTCTGGCGGAGAGTTGCAATCTTGATTTATTAAAAAAGGTAGCCCAAAAGTAACTTATTCCAGAACCAGAACCCAAATAGTATGTTTCTAAAAGAAAAATTAAATGTGAGTTATTAATATGTAAAATTAAGTGCACAAGGTGATGAGTTTTCTCTTTTTTAACTTAAGCTACATTGAAGACATTTTTACTGTATGTATGCCTTTTGTGTTTTTTTCCCTCTCAGACCACTACTGAAAAGGGAGGTGTGCTTGTGGGACGCCCCAAGAGCTCTGACACTATTTGAATACTGCTTCTTTGAAAACATGAAACTTGATGCATTAGAGCTGTGGGGAAAACATCTGATCCGTTTTAAGCTACTTTAAGTGACAACCAAGTCTTTTCTTTCAAAAGTTGTCAAACAAGTCAGTTAACATGTCTTTTCTGTAAGTGATACTGTTAATTTTCTTTTCAACGTAATGTGTCCATTTTACACATAACAGGAAGAACTGAGTTATATAACAGGGCAGCTTTATTTAAATATCAGCACACTCCATTCACTTCAAACCTTACTCATTGTTGTTTTGCCACCCCTGTTACAGTAAACCAAAAGACCATCGGTGTACTACAGAAATGGTTAATGGTTCACTAGGTTTCTTGTGTGTGGTGACAAAGGATGGCCTTGATGTAATTTCACTCGTGCTGAATCGCTATTCAGACCTCAGATGAGCTCTTTCTGACTCCCAAGGAACCAGTACAAAAAAATTCTTATCTTATTCTTGTCTGTAGAGCTCAAACGGATGCATGTTCATCTCACAAAAAGAGTCGCACCTTTGAGTTTGGTGGCCAGACTGCAATAAAACCATATAACATTAGCAGATAGTGAATAAATTGCTGAAGGTCACCAAGCTCTGCGCATTTTATTATGTTTGAATCACTGCTTTCCCAATAAATGGTTAACTCTCATTAGCTATGTTTACATTCAACCAAATAACCAATTACTAATTGGACTGATGGCTCCGAATGAATAGCCTTTATAAAAACACTGCAATTGCAATTTGAATGAGCCCAATCCCACATTACATTTCAATTGGATTGGAAGGGGTGATGTAGATGAATCAATAGGAAAAAATAAGCACTTGAATCAGATTTTTTTCTCAGTTGGATTCAAAAACATGTGATGCATATTTTTCCACATGTTTTACCTCTAACAAATGTGTTCCCTTCCGAGGGAACTTCAAACTGTGTCCTCTAGAGGTCGCTTTGGGGAACGCCTTCGGCGTGACCAGTGTCTGAAGTATACATCTAAACACGACAATGACATTGGCCGGCAACAGCCTATGACATCATTACCGGCGCGACCACAGTAGAAAAGGGCGCCGGGAGAACACGTCATCCTCTTCTTCGTCTTCACTGACCATTTGTTTATGTTAGCGATAAGCTAAGCACGACTAGGAGAGCATGTTCTCTCGCCAGAGGCTTTGCTCTGATACCCACAGTTTCACACGGCTCACGTGTTGTGTGTGTGTGGTGAAGAGCAAGCCCGTTCAGCTCTCGAGAGAGTTGAATGTGCTCTGCATTCATTGCTTATTTCTTGTGAGGGATAAGCATGACTTGAACGCACTCGACTCACAAGGAGACGGCTTGTGCTCATTGTGATGCATTTGTGGGACTACTGAGGGGGAGGTGAGTTCTACACCATTTACCCGAGTTTGGAGATAGCGTTTGCATGAGTGCGTTCGCCTCTCTCGGGAATAGCGATGCATTTGCGGCAGCAGTTTCCATTCTCGCGTGATTTCTGAGGTAAACTAGAGATTCGCAGTTGATGGGCAGAACATGGAAAGAATCTGATGGGAAATTTTTCCCTATCAGTAATTTCCTTTTGTTTGTATAGTGTGGATCTGTCTGCAGTTGTTGGACAGATGATTTATATTGTTTTAGGGTTAGGACCTCTTCAGGCTAGATGATAGCCCTACATCTTCAGCTTCATGCTTACTGGACCACACAGCCAAGTTGCTGGGCTTCTGCGAGAGCCACCTAGCCATCAGGTCCCCAGTATAACGCTGCAACCTCAGGATCAGCGTGTTCTCTATTCAGGTTGAGCATTTTTATAATGCTTTGTTTATAATTTTAATTTTATAATGCGAATATAATGCTTTGTGAGGTGCTCCCTGATGTCCTGGCTGGGTGTTTGCTTCGAGAAGCTGCCCTGGCCAGGACGCTTGAGAGCCAAGTTCGCTGCTCCCAAGAACTTTATATGCAACAATACTGAGTTGTTAGGCCTGTCCCTGTCGCCTCCTTGGACAGTTGCCTCTATGTTGGGACCCTGTTGTTGCCTGTTGAAATGTGTGATCTCCTTTTAAGCTGGATCCCATTCTGATGTCCCATTTGCAGTCAATCTGCTCCCCACACATGGCCGTGCTCCCCTCATTGCGGGAGGGTGTTTTTATGAGCTCGCCAGTCCTGGGCAGAGTATGTGAGTCCTCTCTACTTGAGAGCTTGGTACTATTGATCGCTTCAGTTGAGCTGTGTTCCTCTCTCTTTCCTAAGGGTCAAGCCCTCCGCTCTTTGAGCTCTGTGACAGCGAAATCAGGTAATTTGGCCGCGTGCTGCCTCCCTGATTAGTTGCCCGTATTTGGTCGAGCCTAGTAGTGCTCCTCTTACCTCGGAGGGTAACTTTTGAGCATGCCACTCCCAATTGAGCATCTGAGGCCTCCTCTCATCAGGTTCTCCTCTCTTGGATCTCCATTGAACAGCAGTCTCAGGTTGTTAGGCCTCTCTCTGCCTCCCTGTTAGGCTGCTCTCTTTGTTGGTTGAGCTTACCTGTTGGTTGTGCTCTCCTCACCTTAGAGGGTTACCGTTGAGCATGCTGCTCCAAAATGAGCATCTGAGGTCTCCTCCCATCGGGTCCTCCGCTCCTTGGAGCTCCATTGAGTAGCTATTAGGCCCTTTCTGCCTCACTGTTAGACTGCTCTCGTAGGTGAGCCAAGCAGCGCTTTCTGGAGCTCCGTACAGCAACCACGTCAGGTAGCTAGGCTACATTCTGCCTCCATGGAGGGCTGCTTTTGTGGTCGAGCTTAACAGAGCTCCCCTCTCGGCTGGTGAGTCCTCCGCTTTTAAAGTTCAGTCTAAAATCCATTTTTATGATAAGTGCACACGTTAGTTCTCTGTGAACTTCTCTAAAATCCATATTCATGGTAGGTGTGCACGCTAAGCCTCTTGCGCACCTTTCTAAAATATTTTATGGTAAGGGTGACGTGATGCTGGCCTCATCCCCTTTCTCTGAGTTGGCTCAGGCCCCGGTTTTTACCTTGGGCCCCACTCTTCGTGTTTATCCTTTTTGATGCATTTTTAGGCAGGGTGTTGCTACTAAGTTCCCAGAGTATCCTGTGATCCTCGGACAGCTCGTTCTAAGAGCAGAAGGTAGCCCCCTGGGTGACAGGCCAAGATATGGGTTTATGTCAGCCCTTATATTCGGCCGTATCCCCTTAAAGGAGTCCTTTTATTCCAATTCCAAGCCTTGAGCTTTGCCCTGGGCTCAGGCTTCCTCAAGCCAGCCCCTTACAGGTAAGTTCTTTGGCCGTAGGGGATGATGTCACTGACAAACGTCAAAATGTTCTAGTGGCAACTCCCTTGACTTGGTTGAAGTTGGTACTTAGTTCTCGCCATAGTATTGGCATGCACTCCCCTCAGCATGGCTGCGTGGGTATACCATTCCCCAAAGCGACCTCTAGAGGATGCAGTTCGAAGTTCCCTCGGAAAGGAACGTATCAGGTTACGTATGTAACCATGGTTCCCTGAGAAGGGAATGAGACACTGCATCCTCTAGAGGTCGCTTTGGGGAACGCCTTTGGCGTGACCGGTGTCTGAAGTATACATCTAAACATGAAAAGGACATGGGCTGGTGACAGCCTATGATGTCATTACTGACGCGACCACAGTATAAAAGGGCGCCGGGAGAACACGTCATCCGCTTCTTCGTCTGAAGCTTACGTCCGAAGCATGAATAGGAAACTAGAGGACGCAGTGTCTCATTCCCTTCTCAGGGAACCATGGTTACATACGTAACCTGAGATGTTTTTTACCAACTGAATATTTACTAAATATTTGCTAAAGATGCTCTTCTGACATATACAGTATGTCACATTTCTTTCTTTTTAGATCTGTCATTCGGACAAAGATTACAATTGTACTCAAGGTAGCTTCGGCGACATTATTGAACTGGCTTTCTCCAGTTCCAAATGTGCTGCTGTACATTACAATACACACAAAAGTTTTGTTTGTAAAACATATAATGCACATATAGGAGAATAGGATTGCCATTCAGATTGATGAAATATAGTGCATGTGAACATACCTACTGAAAATCTTCAGGTTAACTGATCGTTGCAAACGGATGTCAGTGTGAAATAGCCCCTTTGAAACACTCCAGTCTTCCATTGAACAGATAAAACAGGTTGATCATGCCACTGGTTGAGCCAATGTTGTTATATTCAAACAGTCGGGCCATTACAACCACCAGACTGCAATTTGGCATAGAAGAAATTACCCACTTTAATAAACCTTTCTCTGCCAGAAATGTATTTTAAATAGGAAAGCTTGATAGAAAGCAAAACCACATGTAATGAAAGTGATCCACTCTTGGCAAGACAGGCGGACAGTCAGACAGACACACACAGCCGTGTGACTCATCCACAAATGATCACGCTTCTCCATTACTTACAGCTACCTGCGGCATCAACCTAGTCCAGCACTATCCTCCAGTTGTCCCTTCCACTACTATCCCGACCTAGAGCCCAGTTGGAGCGCACCTGCGACACATAATGACGACAGTCGATCGAGGCCCTGCTTAATCGGGCTTGTTACATCACCATGAATTATGATCCCCTGAATGAGATAATGTTTCGAAAACATTGCGGGACGCGGTGATGGGCCAGGGACGTCTCATGCAACTGCATTCAGCACAAACTTTAGAACAGAAGTTCTCACTCTCGAAATAAAATAATTGGCTGTATTCTTGACTGTCTCTTGTGTATATGCATGCAAAACATCACCGATTATGTTTCACAGGGGGGTACTGATTTAGATGCAGGCCAGTAAATGCCTCTTCAAAACACATAAGCCTGGCCTGAAGCGACACACGCCCCCTAAAAGGCTAACACGCAGGCTGTGTTTCAAAACCTGAAAAACGCTGCTGTCACAGGAAGTATGGCATAGAGATGCATCTCAGTTTATACTGCAGTCATTAAATATTCACAGCTGTGTCAACGGCTCCCCTGAAGCTGGTTTAGATCATTACATATGACATTATAATGCCTTGAAAGCCTGTCTGAAACAAGTTTATGAAAATGCCATCTGTGTATGACGTTCCATTTGTGCCAGAAACGAGTCGATTGCTTTGTACTATACATTTGTCCATGCCTACAGTCACTGCATACTTGTTAAGATAAATTAGTATATGTTGACGTGTCTTCTTTGCTTATGTCATCTTGTCCTGTTGTCCTTCATGTTGTCTCATTCTGTTGTTTATAAAAGGCTGTTTCCAAAAATTATGGCATTCTGTTTGTGCCAAAAAAGATTTGACTTTTCTTTCTGGAATTTTTAGTGTGAACACACTACTCACAGTATTTATGCTACAAAACAGCTTAACGGTGCATGAGTATGCAAACTGAGATGCACCTATAGACAAATGTAATAAACAAACTAAAGCATTCAATATTTCAATATTTTTTGGGGCACAAATGAAACCTGTGTAGTCAGTTTAGTTACATTCACACATTCCGTGTTTGGAACTGACAATCACTTTATTAACAGATGTGACTTTTAAATTGTCCTGCTCATACTATACAGAACATGTGCACTTCAAATACAACTGTAATGTTCCCACCAGGTCCAGAAACTTAGCAAGGAAATCGGTAAAATATTCCATGTGACATCAGGGGTTCAACCGTAATTTTACGAAGCTATGAGAATACTTTTTGTGTGCAAAGAAAACTAAAATAACAACTTTATTCGACAACTCTTCTCATCCTCATGCAATGCACCGCCATTATGGAGAGAGTTATCACGATGCATGCGCCTGCTGACGCATCATGTAAACGACGCATGCGCCTGCTGATGAATGTGCGTGTTACGTAAGCAGTGGCACCATGCCACCATGCCACAAAAATAAATTTTTACATGATGTGGAAGCAAGCGCATGCGTTGTGATACTGTCTCCATAATGGCAGCGCACCACAGCAGATGGGATGAGGAGAAGAATTGTTGAATAAAGTTGTTATTTTTGTTTTCTTTGAGCCCAAAAGTATTCTCGTAGCTTCGTAAAATAATGGTTGAACCCCTGATGTCACATGGACTATTTTACCGATGTCCTTGCTACGTTTCTGGACCTAGGAACATTACAGTTACGTTGCTGTCTACGGAGGGTCAGAGAGCTCTCAGATTTGATCAAAAATATCTTAATTTGTGTTCCGAAGATGAACGAAGGTCTTAAGCCCAAAACCCACTGCACGATTTTTGCAATCCTAAGATCATTGCATGTCCCACTGTGTGACAGGAACCTAATTAACTTGCCTACGATGTGTGTGTAGACTGTACGATGATGGCACCTATTGACCCGTACGTAGGGTTGCCAACTTTAGAAAATGAAAAAGTACGAACAATCAGCTTACGGGGGGTGGGGTTGTTTGGGGGTGAGTGACCGTGTATACACACACATACACACACATATCCAATGTAGCATGAAAATGTGTATTTTTCAATTAAAGACAGCTTATAGATTTAATATGGGCTGCTTTTGGTGCTTGACACGTTTTTAATTGGTCATTTTTTTTTCCAGATAAGGTCCCACGTTAAGAATTATGCTAATTAGTAAATTACCTATAAAATGTTTTTCTCTATTTAACAACATTACAATAGTGAAAGATGACTTCCCTTACTGATCACGTCTCTTGTGCGGCGGGATGTTGGACTCATGAAAAACAATGATCACCAAAACTGATTTACTGAAGTGAAAACACGGACGGAATTGGCATTAGCACGAGTGCTGCTTGCTGTGAGGTGGGAGCGATGAGCCGGCAGAGGATTGCGCAGTCTTCCTCAAACAGTTATGGTCACGATTTCTGATTTACTTAACGTATACTGCCTGAGGGGGGCTGTGATTGAATGATGACAGGTATCGGTGATCATTCTCAAGTGATCAGCACTGCTGCTGTTGTATCAATCAGAGGTTAGATCAGCGTAGCATTCAAAAAACGGGACAAGAGAAGTCATGTATGGGACAAATCAATTAGGCCCAAAATACGGGACGTCACGGCTAATACGGGACGGTTGGCAACCCTACTCGTACGCTACGGCGCACGTTAAAATAGAAGAATAAAACGTCATCAGCATGCGCTAGTTGTAAACAAAAAGAGCATGATAAATCACACTTTAGCAGTTGGTAGTTTTTATGTGTGCTGAAAAAAGTGGAAGCGGTGAAAGAGGAAGGGATAAGAGCTTGAGGTAAGCAGTTTTATGTTTTAGCTCCATGTCGCGTTGATTCCATGTCACATTTTTATTGGTTGGTCAGTAAACGTGGATCGTAGCAGCAAACACACTGTGTGATGATCTTGCTGTATCGTAGGCTATCTTTGGTCACAAGACCGTGACAACGGCCGTCTTTGAACCTCTCTCACTGTACGACACAGGACCACCGATTAGGAGCCACGATCAAAGAAATCGCCACGATTGATTCACGATGCCAATCTTTCGTCTGGGACAGCCAAAAATCGTGCAGTCTGTTTAGGGCTTTACAGGTTTGGAACTACATGAGGGGGAGTAACTAATTTTCATCTTTGGGTTAACTATCCTTTTAAGTCAAGGATCTTATTCTGGAGATAAGCTAGTTAATTTATGAAATAGTAATTAACGGAGCTTTTTAGCTTTGTAGTAATTAACGGAGCAGAAGCTTTTTATTTACTTATTATTTTCTAATTATTAATTGTTATTTGCACTCAAAGTATGACTACTGCTTTACCAGAACCCCACATGAAAAAAGCACACACACGAGATATGTGTTCAGAGCAGACTGGAAGGCCTTTTGGTTTTTGAACACAAGGCATATCTGAAACACAGGTAATCAACAATCATCTGACAAGAATCACTGTGGAGGCGGGGCATCGAGAACCGTTGAACTCACGGCATCACATCACCTAGGACAGTGTAGGAAATAAGTGAATTGCTATTACTGAAGTATGCATGGAAAACACACAAACACTAGCCTATATGTAACGCTCTATATGGGTATTTGGATCCGAACCATTGGCCCTCTGACAACAAATGCAGCGTTTGACAGTCATATCAGATCTGCAAAAAACAGCAAGAGGTTAGCAATATAACTGGATACAGCGATGAAGCATATATCAAGTAAACTGGACCGCATATAGCCTATGTAGGCAGAAGTCGTAAACACGGAACAGCACGCGCGCCTCCGCGACATGCCAACGTCTCGTGATTAAAAAACACGTACTCCTCTAACGTCAACTTCAGGGTATTTAAGCATTACACACCCTTAAAACCATTCACAGTTGAAATACACCAACATATTGCAATGATACGGTCAGATATTCTTTGTAACTGTACGATGCGTTATAATGACACATGCATCGATTTGAGCTCACGACTCACCGGCGTATAGCCTACACAGCAAAACCAGAAAATGAAACGTTACGAAATGACCACCTACCCTTATTTGATTCAGGAAAAATGTTAACAGCGGAAATGTCCAGAACCCTGTGAAATATCAATGGTGTATAGCCTGTATTTATTTCATTTTGTCCAACGTGCGCGAAAGAATAAACAGCTGCAGATGTCAAAGTCTCTCAGTCTTGAGGCTGTCGGTGATGAAAAAAATCCAATGTTAAGACATTGTAGAGCAGTTGATATGATTGTTCCCACGCAGCAGCGAGTACATTCCCACGCACGCACGCGCGACACACGGAGAGAGGCGACCGGCTCCGGGTAAGTTTAGTTTTGGTCTGCCGGTAATTCAGTTTCATAGACCTGGAGCCCCGCCTGCGTCGACCAAGACTCGTACACACACACTGGGAGGAGCAGAGACTCGTACAGTGTGTGTATGTATTGTGTACAGCCATGACTATGCAGGGAAGTCTTCAGCAGGGTCTGTTGAAGACACACACACACACACACCGAGCTTGTGTTATGAATTCCTCTGTTATTACAGTCGTGATATATTGCTGGGGACTAGTTGTTTAGTTACTATATGGGTTTAATATCAACAGACAGCCTGCTGTGTTGATTGCGGTTTATCAGCAGAAACTAATTTAGATAAGGAGATGTGCATGAGCGCATGATCAGAAGTTCAGATCTCATGACACACTTGTGAAATTACATAGCTTTCTTTCTTTCTTTCTTTCTTTCTTTCTTTCTTTCTTTCTTTCTTTCTTTCTAATAGAAGACAGACTATTTTATTTATTTTAATGAAATATTACCATACTAATAGGCTAATATTTCAGCTATTTTTCATTATATAAACTGTAAAATTAAAAAGTATGCTTTATGTGTATGCCTCTATAAACTGTAAAGTTAAAAAATATGCTTCATGTGGTAACATTAATTGCCTGATTTTAGTAAAAAAATATTATTTTACAAGAGTTAATTCCGGTCCCCCAGCATTGCAGGAGTCCTAATCCAATAGCACTGGGCCTTTTCTATTTTTGTATCACTGGTATAATATAGGTATAGCTCTCTATGTTTGTTCCAGACTGACTGTCAGTATGTACATTAATTGTTTACATTTTTAGTGACTTTTTTCTGCTAGTTCCATTGTTACACCAGTAAGGCCTCGTTTACACCTTGTATTAAGTGTGGACGCTCTTGTAGTGTAGACACTCATGGTCGAATGCGATCGAACAGCCACAAAAGAGCGCCTCCTACCTGCCTACTGACCTAATTCTAAAACCATATCTAGTGCACTCATTCAATTCCGTAATGCACCACAATACTTAGTGTATCACTGCGTCCGAATATGCCTTCTTCAATACTATACAGTATGTGAGAACTGATAAGTAGTATTTCCAAATTCATAATATTCAAAAAAACAGTGGGTGAAATGTACCAGAATGACTTACTACCTCCGCCAAGATTCTAGAGTGCGTATTTGATGGACATTTTATTATCATATTAAGCCAGGGGTGAAGAGTTTTGAATGGCAGTGAAGCAACGCAGTTGATGTGACAATGACAATAGTACACCTAAATTCTATAACCATTTCATCCATACTGCCCTTATTTATGTTATATAAAACATAGTTTCAAACCAAATACCTACTAAACCAGGGGTGCCCAAACTCGGTAAAATAGAAGAGTTTAGCTCCAACCTCAATTAAACACACCTGAACCAGCTAATCAAGCTCTTAATAGGCATACTAGAAACTTGAAGGTAGGTGTGTTGAGGCAAGTTGGAGTTAAACTCTGCAGGACACCGGCCCTCCAGAAAACACAGTGGACCAAAGTCCTCTTTTCAGATGAAAGTAAATTTTGCATTTCATTTGGAAATCAAGGTCCCAGAGTCTGGAGGAAGAGTGGAGAGGCACAGAAACCATGTTGCTTGAAGTCCAGTGTGAAGTTTCCACAGTCAGTGATGATTTGGGCTGCCATGTCATCTGCTGGTGTTGGTCCACTGTGTTTTCTGAAGTCCACAGTCAACGCAGCATCTACCAGGAAATTTTAGATCACTTCATGCTTCCTTCTGCTGACAAACATTATGAGATGCTGATTTCATTTTCCAGCAGAACTTAGCCCCTGCCCACACTGCCAAAGGTACCAAAAACAGGTTCAATGACCATGGTGTTACTGTGCATGATTGGCCTGCAAACTTGCCTGACCTGAACCCCATAGAGAATCTATGGGGTATTGTCAAGAGGAAGATGAGAGACAGCAGACCCAACAATGCAGATGACCTGAAGGGCGCTATCAAAACAACCTGGGCTTCCATACCACCTCAGAAGCGCCACAAACTGATCACCTCCATGCCACGCTGCATTGATGCAGTAATTCATGCAAAAGGAGGCCCTACCAAGTATTGAGTTCATGTACAGTAAATTAACATACTTTCAAGAAGGCCAACAATTCACTAAAATGTTTTTTATTGATCTTATGAAGTATTCTAATTAGTTGATATAGTGAATTGGTGGGTTTTTGTTAAATGGTTTTTTTTGGGTTTTGGTTTTTTGGTGGGGTTGGTTTGTTGTTGTTGGGTGAGCCAAACTCATCACAATTAAAAGAACCAAAGACTAAACTACTTCGTCTTGTGCATTGAATTTATTTAATACACAGTTCACAATTTGAGTTGAATTACTGAAATAAATGAACTTTTCCATGACATTCTAATTTATTGAGATGCACCTGTATAATATTCCAAAATAGCCTTTTTTCCCCTTTTTTCTTTCAGGCGCCCATCCAGACACATTTACAAGTCTAATACATTGTTTCTGCAGTGTATTGGCATGTTACACACCTCATTTCACTAGGAGTTTTTCACAAAGTACTTACAGCACTGTAAAAGTAAATGTAACAACATGCTTTGGCAGCCCTAACGACTGACTATGAAAGTCACCCCGAAATATAAAATTGGATGAGGGTTTATTTGGAAAAAGTATGGGCTGGATTTAAAGAGATTTATAGGTATGAAACTACATGCACTAGCCACACTCTATCTTCACTGAATGTTTTAGTAAATGATTAATCAGGGGAGCATTACTGAAATACACAGACTCACCCTAGTTACCTTAAATTTGTCAAGAATGCAAGTACTGAAACACGAAACCATAACAAGTCCATAATCAAGTTGCCTTGTGGTGTCCATTTGGAAAAGGTCCATTCTGATGTCAGTTCCCTCTCGGTTCTTAAACAGCAAAATGAGGCAGAAATTGCATTAATTCTGGACAGCAGGTTCCTCCTCAAGTACAGAGTTCAAACTCAAGACAAAGAGACTGCATTGACATGCATAGCATTCCATTTTCTCATTCGACATTGTTCAGATTCTTACTGTATTTGCCTTCGGGGACTTTCCAGGGTGGCTGTAAGGCTTGTGTGTTCAGCTATTCACATGGCCTTTGACCTGATTGTCTGTCCACATAAAATCAAGAAGATTATGATTGTAAAGGACATTTCAAATATCTATCTTGATATGATCAGTGCCTGCTTCAACTTTGGGAACAACATAACTTTTATTGCTTAGGGTTCATTTCATTAATAATACTGTACAGGAGTGATTTTCATAAATTTATACAGAAAACAAAACCAGTTTTTGCTGCATATTAGTGCTTTTGAAGTATATAAAGTACAACAGTAGGCCTAAATAATTGTAAGCCATTAGTTGTTTTCTTTATGGTGTACAACTGGAAAGGTTTAGTTGGTGAAAGGCTCTGAATTCAAACGGTGATTACAAGTGCAGGATCCAGGTAGGTTTCTCAGGATATTGCATTTTGGCATGAGTTTCTATTCTGCTCCCGGACGAAGAAGATGCTGTCATAAAGCAAGGCCAGACACAACGGGTAAGTGAAAGACAGAATGGTTTATTGATACAAGATGTGGATGAGTGGAACGGGTTAGGTTAAGGCAGGTGAGTGTCTACAGAGAGAAAGATTCCAGGGTTCTTATCTGAGTTCTGAGGGTGAGTGTCTGATGCCGGTTTCGTGGGAGATCGTGGAACAGCTTCCAAGGAGTCGTTGGAGGATCGCGGGAGAACCAGAAGGTAAGTCTTTCTAGGAGAATATCGTATAGAGAGTCCAGAACAGTCCATAGGAGTGAACGGTAGACCGGACAGTGAGTGACTGTGATTTGTAGTGTGGCTTGATTGGTGACAGCAGGTGCGGGTGATCAGAACTCAGGTGACTGTGATCGGGTGATTATCCTGGCTGGTGACTGCAGTGACTGTGATGAATCACTGACATTACCCCCCCCCCCCTCCAGGGGCGGCTCCTGACACCCTCATGTGGCGACGGGGGCGGCCACGGCTTCTGGGTGCGGGGCGACCAGGATGGGTGCGATGGAAGTCCTCCAGTAGCAAAGGGTCCAGAATGTCGTCCCTGGCTACCCAAGAATGTTCCTCCGGTCCATAACCATCCCAGTCTACAAGATACTCCAGCCGACCACCCCGTCGCCGCGAGTTCAGGATGTCTCGGACCAGGTAGATGGACGGTTGGTCAAGGATTTCTGGAGGAGGAGGTTCGTCGGGTTCGGTGGGTCCTGGAGCAGAGGGAGAGTGAGGTTTAAGGAGTGAAACATGGAAAGTGGGGTGAATTCGGTACCTGGGTGGGAGTCGGAGTTCGTAAGTGACTTCGTTGATCTGCCTCTCTATCGGGAACGGACCAATGTAGCGGGGACTCAGCTTCTTACAGGGCAGGCGGAGGCGGAGGCGCAGATCCCGGGTGGACAGCCATACTTTCTCTCCTGGATGGTAAGTGGGAGTGGAAGTACGCCGATCATCTGCGAAGGCCTTATGCCTCCGCACTGCACGTTGGAGATGGAGGTGAGCTGAGTCCCACACTCTCTCGCTCACTCTGAACCAGTGGTCTAAAGCTGGAACCTCCGACGGTTCTCCTGTCCACGGGAAGAGCGGGGGCTGGTACCCGAGTATGCACTGAAACGGCGTGAGGCCGGTGGTGGTCTGGGTCAGGGAATTCGGTGCATACTCGGCCCAAGGGAGGAAACGGCTCCAGCGGTGTTGGTCGTCGTGACAGTATGCCCGGAGGTAACGTCCGAGTTCCTGGATCTTCCTCTCAGTCTGGCCATTTGTCTGGGGATGGTAGCCTGAGGATAAGTTGACCGTGGCCCCTAGTAGTCGGAAGAATGCCCTCCAAACGCGGGAGATAAACTGAGGTCCCCTGTCAGATACTACATCCTCGGGGACTCCGAAGTTTCTGAAGAAGTGAGTGAATAAACTTTCTGCAGTGTCGAGAGCGGTTGGAAGTCATGGGAGGGGGATTAGCTTACAGGCTTTGGAAAACCGATCGACGACCACCAAGATGCAGGTATTCCCATCGGAGTTGGGTAAGTCAGTCACAAAATCGATTCCCAGGTGAGACCAGGGTCGATGGGGAATCGGCAGGGGCACTAGCTTGCCTACGGGGAGGTGACGAGGGGTCTTGGACATGGCGCAGACTGAGCAACCTCGGACGTACCTGATGACATCCTGGGTCATACTGGGCCACCAGTACCGTGCTTGGAGAAGCAAGAGGGTCCGTTGGCTGCCTGGGTGTCCAGAGCTCGGTACATTGTGAACGAAGCCCAGAAGGGATCGTCGTTGGGGAGTGGGCACATACGTTTTTCCTTCTGGGCCTCCCGGCGGAGCAGGTTAAGTAAGAGTGGCGGCTCGAATGTCCTCATCGATGTTCCAGTGAATGGGGCTTACAATCCGGGCTGGAGGGAGAATGGGCTCAGGATCAGAAGGTGTGTCTGGGAAGTGCTTGCGTGAGAGGGCGTCGGCTTTATTGTTACGATTCCCGGGACGATAGGTGATGGTGAACTGAAACCTGGTGAAGAACAATGCCCAGCAGGCTTGGCGTGGGTTTAGTCTCTTGGCTTCTCTGAGGTATTGGAGATTTTTGTGGTCGGTAATGACTGTGAACGGATGGTTTGCTCCCTCCAGCCAGTGCCGCCACTCCTCCAGGGCGAGTTTAATGGCCAACAACTCCCGGTTGCTGATGTCGTAATTCTGCTCCGCTGGGGTCAGTTTCTTAGAATAGTATGCGCAAGGCTGGAGGCGAGGAGGCTCACCGTACAGTTTGGACAGCACGGCCCCAGTGCCGGTGGTGGAGGCGTCCACTTCCACTACGAACGGAATGTCCGGATCAGGATGATGAAGGATGGGGGCCATGCTGAAGGCTGTTCTGAGTCTAGTGAGAGTTTCGTGGGCGCTGGTGGTCCAGGACAGGGACTTGGGTTTTCCTCGGAGCATGGAAGTCAAAGGAGCAGTGTGGGAACTGAAATCCTTGATGAATCAACGATAGAAGTTAGCAAATCCTAGAAATTTCTCCAGCTTTAAGAGATGGTGTTGACGTAACTTCTGTAGGACCTGCTGAACGTGTTGGCGATGGTCGGCCACGTTCTGGGAGTAAATCGTCGATGTAGACAATCACAGAGCGGTGGAGGAACTCCCGGAACACCTCGTTCATGAATCCCTGGAAGACAGACGGGGCATTGGCTAGCCCATACGGCATTACAAGGTACTCATAGTGGCCAGATGGTGTAATGAATGCCGTCTTCCACTCGTCGCCCTCCCGGATTCGAACAAGGTTGTATGCACTTCGCAGGTCCAGCTTGGAGAATATGCAGGCCCCACGGAGTTCCTACGAGGGCGGCCGGGACCAGGGGAAGTGGATAGGGCAGTTTCACTGTATGGGAGTTCAGAGTCCGATAGTCGATACACGGCCGCAAGCCCCCGTCCTTCTTGCCCACGAAGAAGAAACTAGACGCAGCTGGAGACGTGGAAGGTCGGATGAATCCTTGGTTAAGAGCCTCCTTGATGTATTCCTCCATCGCCTTGCGCTCCGGGATGGACAACGGGTATACTCTACCCTTGGGGAGTTTTGCTCCAGGCAGCAAATCGATGGCGCAGTCCCATGGCCGATGAGGTGGTAACTGAGTGGCTGCCTGCTTACTGAAGACATCCTGGAACGCCAAGTAATCAGATGGGACCGTGACCTTCTCCCGAGGTTCGGGGCTTTCGATGAGGATAGACGCAACTTGTGCGGAGTGAGATCCTGAGAGCGGAGTGGGTAATGACGTGAGACAGTTGCGGTGACAGTGCTCGCGCCAGCGAGTCACCTCACACGAGTCCCATCTGATCTCTGGAGAATGGAGAACTAGCCAGGGGCGTCCCAGGATGATATCCACGGTGGGTCCCTCCAGTACCAGAAACGTGATTTCCTCCTCGTGTAGAGTGCCAATCTTGAGCCTTAGTGTCGGTGCTCGATATTTCACCCACCCCCGTCCTAGCGGTTTTTCCTGGATGATCTCGGCTCGGAGCTCCTGGGCATGACGTTTCCAGGGCAGATGGAGACGATTCAATAGGTCCTAGGATATGAAATTGCCCGAGGAGCCCGAGTCGAAGAGGGCAGGGACTGAAACAGAAAGGTCTGGGGTGAGTAGTTGTACCGATAGCATTGACAACGTGGAAATGACAGGGCCTAGTTGGAGGGTACTCACCGCAGAACGTGGGGGTCTGACTGGGCAGGACCTGATACAATGATCCGCCGCCGCACAGTATAGACACAGACCGGCCGCGAGAAGGCGAGCACGTTCCGACGGGGTGAGCCGGGAGGTGTCCACTTGCATCGGCTCTGGTACTGGGGAACCCGTGCCGGGCGTGACAGACTGGTGGGCGGCTTCGGTGGCGTGGCAGGCGGACAGACGCTGGGAAATTCGGTTGGCCTTTTGCATGAAGCTTTCCAGTCCAACAGAGTCATCATAGATAGCCATTTGAGCTTGTACATGGGGATTCAATTCTTGCCGGTAAGAGCTAATTAGGGCCACCTCATTCCACCCGCTAGTCGCCGCCAGCGTTCTGAACTGCAGTGTGTAGTCGTGAATGGATGACGTGCCTTGGCGCAGCCGCAGTAACTGGTTGGACACCGAAAGCACTCCTGCAGTGTGGCCAAAGACTTCTTTGAAATGGTTAGTGAAAGCATCATATGAATTAATTATGGCACTATTAGCGTTCCATATGGCCTTAGCCCACAACAGCGCTCCTCCATTAAGAAGTGATATCAAGAATGCTACCTTAGTGCGTTCGGTGGAAAATCTCTGCGGCTGCATCTCGATGAACAAGGCCACTTGCAGGAGGAAGCCGCCACACTCAGCTGCATCACCCGTGTATGAAGCAGGCATGGCCATGGTACTGACAGAGTCAGACTGGGGGGTTGTCGGAGGAAGCAGGGAAGCCCGGAGGGCGTTTACCAGCTCCTCCAGGACTTCTGCGGGTGTGGGAGGTTGAGGATCCATGGAGGTATTTGTATTGGTCCGGTCTTCTGTCATAAAGCAAGGCCAGACACAACGGGTAAGTGAAAGACAGGATGGTTTATTGATACGAGATGTGGATGAGTGGAACGGGTTAGGTTAAGGCAGGTGAGTGTCTACAGAGTGAAGGATTCCAGAGTTCTTATCTGAGTTCTGAGGGTGAGTGTCTGATGCCGGTTTTGTGGGAGATCGTGGAACAGCTTCCAAGGAGTCGTTGGAGGATCGCGGGAGAACCAGAAGGTAAGTCTTTCTAGGAGAATATCGTATAGAGATTCCAGAACAGTCCATAGGAGTGAACGGTAGACCGGACAGTGAGTGACTGTGATGTGTGTGTATTTGTAGTGTGGCTTGATTGGTGACAGCAGGTGCGGGTGATCAGAACACTCAGGTGCCTGTGATGAATCCCTGACAGATGCTCTCATGATGACTTTCTAATTTTTCTGCCAGGCTGTGCCTTTATTCTAGACCACAGGGAATATGGCAGATATCAGCAGGACCATCAACAAATACTAAACCTCAGACGAACTTAAAACAGGTTGGGGTTTTAGAGGCAAACACTGGGTTCGGGCCAGCCAGTCAATGTGACAAGCTTGTGGCTTTGGTACCACAAAGGGCAAGCTTTCTTGTGCTGCCAGTGGGAGGAACAGATCATATACACATTTACATGCAGTTACGTTCATAGTAAAAGGTTTCAGAGTCATGTGACAGGCAGCGTGTGGCCAGACAGTATAATAGAGAGCATGTTGACCTGTACCTAAAGCCAAAAGAGAGTGCGAGAAAAGTGTCACCTGCAACAGAGAATAATACTAACATGCTGGCGACCATGTTATATTTAGACTGCCAGTGCTTTTGGATGTCATAACCACATCGTCAAGGTGTGGAAGTACATTTATAGGAATAGTTAACCCAACATTAAATCATCATTTACTCACCATCATATTATTCCAAACCTTTATTATATTTTTCTTCTAAGGCACAAAAAAGGAGACATTTTGCACCAATGTCCAAGCTGCACTTTTTTATATAAGTGTCTCATTAAAATCTTTATATGGCTTTCAAATGTCATTTGCGCTTGTGTGCATTCAAACATGGTCTTCAAGACTCATTATTCTAGGCTTTATACAAAGTCAAAAGTTATTGGGTCTTGTTCACAAATTAGATTTTAAAAGATCTTTTACAAAAGGAGAAAGACTTTGAACTGAAATTCTTCTCAAATCTATGATATGGCTTTAGATGACTTGTATATACATTTTTTTCTCTTTTGAACTTGGTAGTATTAACCACCTTCCTTTTTGAATGGAAAGGTGCAGCTTACATTCAGCTAAAAATCTCCTTTTGTGTTTTTGAGTGAATGATGACAGAGTTTTCTTTTTCGGGCTAAACTAAATCTTGCTGAACAAAAATAACAAAGAGACAAAACCTGAATACATGAGCCCACAACACTCATTGTGATGTAGGAGGCCCATGGGGAACATCTAATTGCTCTACCATGGGTCAGTAGTAACGAATAGATTCTGAAATACTCCTATGGGTCACAGAGAAGGCAGAGGGAGGGCTGAGGCCAGGGCACGGCCTCTGATTAGACTGCAGTAGTGAAGCTGGGAGAGCACTCAAGCTCTGCTGAAACCTCATCAATCAGTCCCAGATAAAAGACCTGAGTGCAAGACCTGTGTTCAACAGAGAAACAGAGAGTCAGACCAGCCATAAAGGATTTCCTCTGGTGTTAACCATCCAGAAAACTGCAGGAGCAAATCTCAGTTCTGAAGTGTTCAAAAAGGTTACGGTTGGTCCTGGGTTACCGAGGGCAGAAAGAAAGGAGATATGGAGAAAATATTTACATTTTGACAGTCTGTTGTCACTTTGCCCCCTGCTGCACTTAATTCTGTACTACAATTGGATTAGGCATCACCTTGTCCACCCCCCTCTCCCGTGTGGTCTCACTACAATCTGTATTGGTCACTGTGAAGGGTCAGAATGTCCAGCACCTAATCCCTTCCACACCCCATGTCTTTGGATTGCCCTGCACCCGCCCCCCCCCATCATAATCACCTTGCACGCGCCGCGCGCCTTCCCAAGGCGCCCGGGCAGACAAGAAGAGAGCCGGGCAGCGCGTCTTTCACTCCGCGCGGGCAGCCCCGTCTTCTCTCGACTACTGCGAGGCGACTACACCGCCGCTGGCTCTGTGAGCAACGCCCGGGGAGTGTACCTGGCACCCCGACCTGTTCAGCAAGAGCCCGCCCGCTCCTGCGCCTTCTAATGAGCGGTTAACTACCTCACACCACTGGCATGAAACCATGTCATTATGGTAAAGCTGCAATCAAACATTCACAGTCACCGTTTTGTCTACCCAAACCTCATCATCCACATTTTTTGAATATGAACTCATCATGAATGTTATGGCCAGCAAATGTGTATTTTGTATCTGTAGAACAAGCAAATTAAATGGATAGCTCAACCCAAAATGAAAATTATGTAATTATTTATTCACCCTATTTATTCAGTGGAAACCAATATATTTTAAACAGTTTTTGCCCATGGAGCCCAAAATATTTCCCCATGGACCATTGACTTTCACTGTACTATGGACAAAATCACTGAGACATTGTTTGTCTCCAAAAATATCCATGCAAAAGAAAAATGTACACATGATTTGGACACTATGAGGGAATAATGACATAGAATAATATTTAAATTTTTAGCCTCATTTTAGTCTCTTGGTATAAAAAACCCACACATACGTTACACTGTGCTATTTGAACAACAGGTTAAAGATGGAGGTGGGGGAAATTTGTCAGTTAAACATACCTCCTCTTTCTTCAGTGAGATCAGTAAAGTCCAGACTGCTCTGTCTTCCGGCTTATTTGCAGATGTCTAATGGCAGAGCTTCAGACTGCGGTCAAGGATGCTGTTATCAGGAGCATAACACAGCATGGCCAGAAGGAGAGGCCTTTTTTGTGTCAAGGCACATTCTGTGGTCAATCAATACAGTGTGTAAATAATCTTCTACATCAGCATGTCAGAAGAGTCCAGGAGTAGAGAAAGAATTTTGTTTAGCCCAGAAATAAAACAATCGGTCAATATTTACTCACTTTTATCATGTTCCAACCCACATGATGTTATTTTTATGAAGTGCATAAAAACACTATAAAAGTATCATAAAAATATTCCGTATCTCAAAAATGAAGGGTGTTTTCGCAGCGATTCCAGGGAAAAATGATTTTGGTTCCCCAACGAACCTTTCAGTGAACAGTTCTTACTTAAAATATGCTGTCATCTGCAACTCTATGCAACTCTAGATGGCACAGGCTGATTGGTTGTTAATGCAAATTGATATTCACAGTGTTAAGCTACTTGACACAAGCTGATTGGTTCATGTTGCATACACAGCCAATGAGCTTACTGCTGTACATTTCCAATGGCTGTACATTCATAGCAAGTTGTGTCGGCACGCACACTTTTAGAGTTTCTCTGAAACCCTCCACCTCCCCAGCTCCACTTGTATAGATCCGTTATGGTTTATTTTATATACTATTTGTGCAGCAGCAGTATGTTTTAAATACTCACAGCACTGGATGGGCGTATGTACCCATAGGAAAGAAAAATCAAAAGTGAGATCTCTTTAACATCTCAAATATTTCTCCTAGACAGAAATGAGGTTACTTTAAGATTGAGTGGTGATTTTTGCTAGAGTCTCCTGGTTCTCAAATTTGTCTCCTGAGGCAAAAACTCTAACACTCTCACAATGGTCTCCTTTATAGCTTTAGAAGAGATCTCAACAACATCACACACTGTGCTCAGATATTTCTCCTAGTCTAAAGACTCTGGTGGTCTCATATTTATCTCCTTTAAAGTTTTAGAAGAGATCTCATCATCATCACACACTGTGCTCATATTTTTCTCCTTAGCTAGATACTCTGGATCTCTCACATTTGTCTCTTTTGAAGCTTTATAATAGATCTCAACAACATCACACACTGTGTTCGGATATTTCTCCTAGTCTAAAGACTCTGGTGGTCTCACATTTATCTCCTTTAAAGTTTTTGAAGAGATCTCATCATCACACACTGCGCTCATATTTTTCTCCTTAACTAGAGGATCTCTCACATTTGTCTTCTTTAAAGCTTTAGGAGAGATCTCAACAATATCGCACACTGTGCTCAGATTTTTCTCTTTAGCTAAATAATCTGGGGGTCTCATATTTGTCTCCTGTAAAGTTTTAGAAGAGATCTCAACAACTTTACAAATTGTGCATCAAGTGAAGTACTTGAAAGGCACTAAATAAAAGGGTGAAAATCATAAATTCAGAGTTAAAGGCTATATTGAGAGAGAAATTATGCAGAAATAAGGATAATGTTAGGACAATGTTTATGTTCTTAGGCAAATAATTTGTTGTCGGAAATAGTAATGTACCGGATGCCTTAATCCAAACTTATTTAAAGAAAATGTGACCCTGGAGCTCTCTTTGCTGAAAGGCACATAAACGGACATAAACGGCTTATGAAACTCAGCTTGCCTTGATTATTAATTGACTAATTTGATTATCAATACATATTATATGGTAGAAATGGTTGAGCTCATATTGAGGCATTTGACTTGATTTTTTGTTGGCCTTCTGGAAAGTATGTTCATTTACTGTATATGTACTCAATACTTGGTAGGGGCTTATTTTGCTTATTTTGCTATTATTTTGAGGTGGTATGGAAGCCCAGGTTTCTTTGACAGTGGCCTTCAGCTCATCTGCATTTTTTGGACTCTTGTTTCTCATTTTACTCTTGACAATACCCCATAGATTCTCGATGGGGTTCAGGTCAGGCGAGTTTGCAGGCAAATCAAGTACAGTAACACCATGGTCATTTAACCAACTTTGGTTGCTTTTGGCAGTGTGGGCAGGTGCGAAATCCTGCTGGAAAATGAAATCAGCGTCTTCAAAAAGCTGGTCAGCAGAAGGAAGCATTTAGTGCTCCAAAATTTCTTGGTAAACGTTTGCAGTGACGTTGGTTTTCAAAAAAACGTAATGGACCAACACCAGCAGATGACATATGCACCCCAAATCATCACAGACTGTGGAAACTTAACCCTGGACTTCACAACTTTAGCTATGAGCTTCTCCACCCTTCCTCCAGACTCTAGACCAGGTTTCCAAATGAAATACAAAACTCACCAAACTTGTACCAAACTTGCTCTCTCTGAAAAGAGGACTTGACACCTGAGCAACAGTCCAGTTCAGTTCTTCTTCTCCTTAGCCAGGTAAGACGCCTCTGACGTTGTCTATGGTTCAAGAGTGGCTTAACGAGAGGAATACGACAACTGTAGCCAAAACACGTCTGTGTGTGGTTGCTCTTGATGCCTTGACCCCAGCCTCAGTCCATTCCTTGTGAAGTTCACTCAAATTCTTGAATCGATTTTGCTTGACAATCCTCATAAGGCTGCGGCAGTTCTCTCGGTTGGTTGTGCATCTTTTTCTTCCACACTTTCTTTCCTAGTCGCGGGGCTGGGGGCACTTTCTGTTAACATGCTTAGATACAGCACTTTGTGAACAGCCAGCTTCTTTGGCAATGTATGTTTGTGGCTTACCCTCCTTGTGAAGGGTGGCAATGATTGTCTTCTGGACAACTGTCAAACCAGAAGTCTTCCCCATGATTGTGTAGCCTAATGAACCAAACTGAGAGAACATTTTGAAGACTCAGGAAAACTTTGCAGGTGTTTTGAGTTTGATTAGCTGATTGGCATGCCACCATATTCTAATTTGTTGAGATAGTTAATTGGTGTGTTTTTGTTAAATGTGATCCAAAATCATCACAATTAAAATAACCAAAGACTAAACTACTTCAGTCTGTGTGCATTGAATTCATTTAATACACGAGTTTCACAATTGAGTTGAATTACTGAAATAAATAAAAAAACTTTTTCACGACATTCTAATTTATTAAGATGCACCTATATCAGCCTGTCTCATTTTCTATAATCTATACGTAGGTATTAATACAGCACATGCTACAAGCCGAAAACGTACACTTTTGTACGTTTTTATTCATGCTAAAACGTATAATTTAGACGTATTTCAACGTTTAAAACGTTCAAATAGCTACGTATTTTTAGCTAAAAAAAACTTATATTTATGTATCTTTTATATCATTAATATATGTGTATCAATGCATTTGTATAATTTTATCAATAAGTGATTTTGATTTTTAGACCCCTTAACCTGCCCCAAACCTAAACCTACCCATTTTATAGCGATATGCATTTTTATTATCTTTTAATTAATAAAAACGCACTTTAATTTTAGTTTTAGACCCTTACACCCCCAAACCTCACCTACCCATTTATATAAGGAATATAAAACGCAATACCGAATACGCAGGAAAATGAAAATTTAGTAACATATAGCATTAACAATATATTTATAGTCGCTAATATTCCACTCCTACCTATAAGCCCAACAATTT
Source organism: Sinocyclocheilus anophthalmus (assembly GCA_018155175.1). NCBI lineage: Eukaryota > Metazoa > Chordata > Actinopteri > Cypriniformes > Cyprinidae > Sinocyclocheilus > Sinocyclocheilus anophthalmus. The sequence continues at coordinate 110,489 of JADLZN010008759.1, forward strand.
CTGTACAGTAAAAATAAGAAAAAAAAAAAAAACATGACAGACAGAATAAATGCTCATTAACGTTACATCATTTAATTTATGCAAAAAAGTCAAAAGCAGTAGTAAAGAATCCAAATGACGATGCGTTGCCCCGCAGTCCTCCCTGGCGAAATACATAGGTTTTGTGTGAAATCCAGAGCAGAATTTAGTTGTTAATCCCTTGAAAAATTATCAGTATATTTTTCGGGCCGTGTGGCCGTTCTGTCCGTGAAGGGGGGCTCGTGAAGGTGTGCGGCGCATCATTCAAACACACCTCATCAGAAACACGGCATGTCGTAATCTGTGACGAATGCAGGCGAGAGCCCATGAGCGTTCGATTATCCTGCCCTAAAATCTGTCGTTTGAAGCGGCAACATTTGAATTAGTAAAGAGCACGTCAGTCAGCGCAGGCTTTGCTGCTCACTGGTCCGTGGGGTGCGGTGGGGTGACGCGGTGCGGTCTGTTCTGTATGGAGAAGGCAACCGATCGCCAAAAAAAGCTTGGAGTTGGGGGTCTGGTTTTCCATAGTACCCTTAAGCTGCAGCCCCGCATACTCCACTTTTCGGCCACATGATCCAACCACCGCGTATCTAGCCGGAAGTGGTGGCGGGTATTAAATCATATACAACATGGCGGAGAACACGTAGGAGAAAGGACACCCTGTAATGTTTCTCCGTCATGATGTGCGTGAACTTATTATTCATATATTAGTTAAACGGTTTTCTTGTAATCTCGATTTATTTGGCATGTCTTTCACACTTTTTGCTACTGGCAGGTTAAAATTGTTGTAAGCTTTATTTGTTTCCGTATTTTTCTGTTACAGTTCAATGCTACGTTTAGATTGGGTGTTGTAATGGGCTTTTGTGGATGAGCCACTTTATGTTTTGAATTTGTTTTATCTTATTAACCGAACCCATTTATTTAAGTTAGTTACGTTTTTACTCACTGAAGAATGGAGACTTTTATTTTGATTACGTCGTTAAGGAAAACCAGGGGACCAAAATACAACTCTTCTTGTCATGAGTGATATAACTAATAATAATTGATATGATAATAAGTTCAAGTTGATATTATTTGCTGTTTATTTATATTTATATTCACATTATACATATTAGTTTAGATTATATAAGTTATAATTTTACTTTCAATTTTTTGGTGAAAAATGCTTTTTAATTTGAGATGACATAGCACTTTTTAATGTTTAATTTAAATTTTAAAATAAAAATATATTTCCCATTAAATGTCCATTCTCTGTGTTCTTAAGCAGCAGTTAGAATCACTTCATCAAGTTCGCCGATGACATGACAGTGGTGGGTCTCATCAGTAAGAACGACGTGTCAGCATACAGAGAGTGCAAATGTTAACAGACTGGTGCAAAACCAACAATCTGTCTCTGATTGTGGACAAAACAAAGAGATGGCTGTGGATTTCAGGAAGACACAGTGCAATCACTCCCTGCTGAACATCAAAAGCTCCTTGGTGGAGATCGTCAAGAACACCAAATTCCTTGGTGTTCACCTGGCGGAGAACCTTACCTGGTCCCTTAACACCAGCTCCATTACCAAGAAAGCTTGGAAAGCCTGAGGAAAGCCCAACTCCCACCACCCATCCTCACAACTAGGGATCCTCTCAATAGGGACTATTGAGAGGATCCTGAGCAGCTGCATCACCGCCTGCTTTGCGGATTGCAGTACATGGACATTTACAAAACACGCTGCATCCGCAAAGTCATTGTAGCTGATTCCACACACCCCTCTCACCTACTCTTCACCCTCCTGTCATCTGGAAAAAGGTATCAAAGCATTTGGGTCCTCACAGCCAGACTGTGTAACAGTTTCTTTCCACAATCCATTTGACTTCTCAATACAAAGGGACTAGACTAACACACACAAGCAAATTCATTGAAACAGTTTGCTCAAATTGCAAAAATTACTTTTTGAACTATATATCGCTGCTACACAACAAATGTCTACATACAGTATGTCTATATACGGTGTTTATATTAGATGGTCAATTTATGTGCAATATCACACATTTACTGCACTGGTTGGTGTTGAAATGCCACTATGTTTATTGCCACATTGTCCTGTATTGTTTGCACTAAACGCTCAAAACATGTGCACTTTATTTAAGGTTTTAGTGCTTTATGTTTCTGCATTCTTGTATTGGTTTTTTGTTTTGATGTTAATTTATGTTGTTATCGGTCTTGTGTTATCAATATTGTTTTTAATATATGTCGTTCTGCATAGCACCTTGGTCCTAGAGGAACATTGTTTTGTTTTACTGTGTAGTGTATATGGTTGAATTGACAATAAAAGACTACTTGACTATTTGTTGAAAATGAACAGGAACTAAATATTACCTCATAATAGCCAGCCGTTGAATAAAATTCAGTATGAAACATGATGTTACATTCATTAATTGATCAAAATTATTATAATAATCAATTTTGATAGGATTTATTTGAAACAATTTATTTGCGAAACAATCTATGGTGTTACAGTCATTAACTACATTGATCAAAATGAACATGAATAAATAATCAAATAATATTATTTTTTAGTATTTCAGGTATTGCTCTTAAAGGTTGTGCATATGACTCCTATCAAAATTCATGATGTTACATTTGTTAAATACATTGATCAAAATGTATATGAATAAATGATCAGATTGTGCATTTTTAGCATTTCAGGTATTGTTATTAAAGGTTGTACATAAATCTTATCAAAAATCCATTCAAAATAGCTTGTATTAAATCTAACAAAAGAACATGCATTACGTTACAAAACTGTAGGTGGTGTGACTCTAAAAAGACCAGATCCGCCCTAAACCATAAATGGTTCGCCTCACTTCCGGCCTGAAACGGGTGACCTGGATTGTGTGTCCTGAAACGTGTGTGCTGCGGGGCTGCAGCTGGATATACTCTCTGTTCCTCGCAGTCGTAATGTATTCGGAAGATTTGGATCAGCGCACTCATAAAATTTTTCAATTTTGTAATTAAATGTGTTGCGTTTTTTTTTTTTGGTGTATTTTTAGTTCTATTGTCAGTCACAGCATGTCGGAGAAAATGCCTTTTGTGGCCCATGGCAATCAAAGTAAACATTACATGACAAGTAAAGGTTAAACGATTGCAGAAATGTTATTTATTAGAAGGTTTAAAGTGAAGTCTTGTTTAAAATTATGTAGGCATATTCTTGGAAACGAGCTGGCAGCAGAAATCACAACAAAACGAAATGTTATATACTTACGTATTTTCAGCATTTTAACATACAAAACTGACGTATTGACGACACCTAAAAAATAATCCTCATGAATATTGAAATCGCGGCAATATTTTTAAGTTGTCATCAGTCATCCATTTGTGTACTTTACAAATGCTGAAACATACGTCAGTAGTGTATCGGTTTTTTTTTTTAAGGCTGAAAATACGTCAGTATTGTACTTTTAGTGCCTGTAAAACGTCAAGTAAATGTACGTACGTTTTATAGAGACCACATTTTAAAACTATAAAATACAAGAATTCTCGGATGAGATCACGATTGGCCTATATATACACATGCGGGACCTTGAAGTAAATTTAAACTAGTAACTCTTAGATGTTCATAGAAATGTTTTAAAAATGCTATTTAAAATGATAGTTTTAGTAAATTTACAATATTAGATACACAATTTATACCATTCTTTCTCCGTAATAAAACCGAAGACATCTAAGACAAAGCTGATATCTCATGATACATCTAAAGACATCAGCCCTTGTAACATCCTGAGTGGTAGCGTACTCTCTCTCAGAGCCATAGCCCTTGTTGGGCAGCACATCGACATTAAGACACAACTGCACATCAAACAGCATGGTTTTGAATCCCAGTTAAAGTTGCCTTTCGCCTGCTCCTTTAATATTTTACAGCTGTCCCAACTGTTTCCCCTGGACTCTACTCCTAACTCTACTCCTACTGTTCTGACCATTAAAGGTGAAAAACCCCATTGTAATCAAACAAAAATAAAAGCAACCTCTGAGCAGTAAAACATTTTAATAATGGAGTCTTGCAAGAGATTACAGCAAAACAATAAAGAGATATCCCATGTTTCTCACACGTTTCTCTCCCATTGTCATTTTGGATTCCTTTCTTTCAGAACTTTCTCATGTCTCAGTTGTGTCTACTTTTATTTCTTCTAAGGATTTTTAGGAGAAACATCTGAGACACTGTTGAGACTAAAATGCGAAATACATGAGAATCACAACTAAGTCTCCTGAGGTTAGAAAGAGCAACCACTGAGCAATAAAATATTCCTATAATGGAGTCTTGATAGAGATTGCAGCAAGACAATAGAGATATTCTATGTTTCTTCCAACACATTCTCTGTTTTGACTCTTTTTTTTTTCTCAAATATTTCTCATTTGTGTCTACTTCCATTTCTCCTAAGGAATTTTAGGATAAACATCTGAAATGCTGTTGATACTAAACTGAGAGATACATGAGAATCTCATCTAAGTCTCCTGAGCTTAGGAAAAGCAACCACTGAGCAACACATTTTTCCTATGGGTATTGGCAGTGGCAAGTTCCTGTACTTGCTATGCAGCAGCAGCAGCAATGATCTACAACAACAGCAATAACCAACAGCAGCAGCAGCATAGCAGATCTATTCCGCCAAATTGATCTAGACCAAATACATTAACATTGTCATATCATTACCAAGCTAAAATTTTCTGAGAGTTGTCATGATAGAAATTTCTTTTTCCTTAGTGTAGAACATTTTAATCTATGGAAAGGTTCCATTAATGTTAAAAGTTCTTGGACCAAAACAGCTCATTCTTCACAGAAGACCATCCAGTTTACTGCAGCTCTCATTTTCCATCAAACTAGCCCATTGTGTTTAGTTATGACATGAAATAAAGAGTGATGTTTGTTTTGCGATGTGAAACTAGGCACAATACATAAAGGCACCATTTATGAATCTGAATGTGATTGTGAATGGGATTTCTGAGCTGAAATGGTTTGAATTGTGGTCTGTTCCTCACATAATGTTATTGAATGGTTGCAGAACATTGACAGCCAATCAGCTCCAGCTGACTCTAAATACTGAAGGCTACTCTCGCGCATTTAAAGTGGCAGATGAAATCATTTTAGCATGTACTTATAATAAACAGAATGCTACTGTGCTTTGGTGTGGACACTAATATAGTTATTGCTCTCTCTGTAGTTATCGTTCTTGGTGTGAACAGGCCTTTTTGGAAATGTATAGAAGAATGAGGCTTCACTTTGCATTAAAAAATATCACCACAGGGGTATTAAAAATTCCATCTCAGGAATTAATAACAGAATTTACATTTCTGAATGAATGGTGAACTGTTTAAAGAATTAGAACAGACATCATAAGATATGGAAAGACGTTTTTCTCCTTTCTGGTCATGTTCACCTCATATTTCTGCTCATAATGTTTGACCCCACATTCTTGAAATAGCTTTTATCCCCTTTCCATTAGGAGCCCCCCGCAGATGAATGAATAAGCATGAGTGTGTCCGCCAGCTGTTTGGCTTTCAGAGCGCGACCACATGAGCTGTGAAACCCACCCTCAGATTATCCCGAGTAATCCCACCTTCTCCCTACCGCAGAGTCCCCCGCCCAACACCTGACACCTTCCCACACAACACCGCCAGGGTCCCTTTAAACATTAACGAGCTTTCAATTATGACGGGTTTAATTAAAGAAATTGAGTTTGACTGGGAAGAGATATTTTCCTGGAGGGACCTTTCATCCCTCTTCCTTAACTGGCTTTCAGTGAAGAGCATTTGCCAAGTACAGTTATCCCACAATGCCAGGTGGTGAGAGTGAGAAAGAATAAATACTATCTTTTGGCATGATGACCTGGAACAAAGCGGGAATATTATGGCAGTGTACACTATCAATAAGGATCCTAATTTTGCCTCCTTTTTATTACAGCTTAAAAAATTTTGTACAGCAGCGATAAAGAGGCTGGGAGCATAATTGAACAAAACTGGAAGAAAACACAGAGGCTGTGAAAGATTTCATGCTTTGTTCTAATCTTGAAAGCGACAGAAATTTCACACCTATTCCATCAATGTGGAGAGCAGATCCTTTATCAGTTAGTATTAACCTTATAATGGAAAGCATTTGGAAACCACACCAGGCTCTTATAAAAGTGAAGTGTGCAATTTTTGTGTCACAAGTAGCTCTAAATGGATTTGCAAAAAGTAATGATTGTTCCAAACAGGTTTCCCAAAAGCTTCTAAAGTCCCTTCAGAAGGAAGCAAAAGTTTGGTGTATTTTTCCATATTCTTTTCTCTTATACAGTATTTGTATTCAGTGTTTGAAATAATAGGAATAATACACTGCCTGGCCCAAAAGTTTGCCATTTTGATTTAAAAAAGTACATACTTAAGATTGTAGGATTTAATAATTTTTGCAGTGATTAATATGTTTCTAGAAAGTTGTATGTTTTGAAACCATTCATTTAACCCTAACTGAAGTGTGGAGCTTTTCATTTCTCAAACAATAATGTCGGAAGACATACACATGTCCAGGATGACAATGTCAAGATTCATTGGACCCAAATTGTGAAAATGGTTCAGTGAGCATGAGGAACCATTTTTATATATGAACTGGCCACCACAGAGTCCTGACCTTAACCTCAATGAAAGTTTTTAGAATGTGCAGGAGTCGACATGTGACATGTGACTCTTACTTGGGTTGTGCATGTGTTTGCGTGAGCTCCCAAAGCATAGATGCAACGATCAACAGCTCATCATGATGCTCTCATATTGAACTAGTCACGCAAGCAAGCTGCTTGAGGAAAGACAATAATACGGAGGCAAAGCAGTAAACTCTATTTCAGGTGTTTTTGTTTACCAGGATGGTTTTGCTGTTAAGTTCTCAGGTTGATATAACTATATTACCAAGTTGAGAAAATAATTGGTGGTATTTAAAACACTTTGTGTAATGTAATGTAATGTAACACAATAAAACACTGCTGTTCAGTTTCAAAAGTTGTAAAGATGCTTTTCTTTTTCCAGAACAAATTTAAAATGTATATGTTGGTTATATAATTTTCAGTTTTTTAAAATATATTTCAATACAATTTAAAATGATTTTACACAATTTATCGTGCAGCCCTAGTATGCATTCTGCTTTCTACTAATCTAACTGTGATTCAGCAGACCGAGTTACAGTAATTTGGTAAGAGGCGCCAATGGAAAGCATTCTAAGCACAATCTTGAATCATTTGTAGAGGAGCGAAAAAAAACAAAAAACTATTTCCTAGTACAATCATGGTAAGGGGTTGGATTGTACTTTTTTGTACAACAGACCCAATTTAGATTTCACCATCTCACACAAATTATGGCAACTTGGCCAGGTGGTCATGTGTTCAAGTATTTAAAGGGATACTCCACCCCAAAACAAAAAATTTGTCATTAATCACTTACCCCCATGTCGTTCCAAACCTGTAAAAGCTTTGTTCGTCTTTGGAACACAATTTAAGATATTTTGGATGAAAACCAGGAGGCTTGTGACTGTCCCATTGACTGCCAAGTAAATTACACTGTCAAGGTCCAGAAAAGTCTGAAAGATATCGTCAGAATAGTCCATCTGCCATCAGTGGTTCAACCGTAACGTTATGAAGCGACGAGAATACTTTTTGTATGCGAAGAAAACAAAAATTACGACTTTATTCAACAATTCGTCTCCTCTGTGTCTTTGTGCCATTTTGGAGAATATCCGCTGAACGCAAACAACGTATGCTCTTCTGTGTCAGCCGCGACACAAGGATACGTTTTCTACGTGTATTAACGCTTTGGAATTTGCAAAACGAAAACAGCACATCCATGCAGCGCGGCTGACACAGAAGAGCGTACGCTGCTTGCGTTCAGCGGTTATTCTCCAAAATGGCACTACGGTGATGCGGAGAGACACAGAGGAGACGAATTGTTGAATAAAGTCGTTATTTTTGTTTTCTTCGCCTACAAAAAGTATACTCGTCGCGTCATAAATATACGGTTGAACCACTGATGGCAGATGGACTATTCTGACGATGATTTTCAGACTTTTCTGGACCTTGACAGTGTAATTTACTTTGCAGTCAATGGGACAGTCACAACTTATCCTCCTCCCGGTTTTTTCATTTCATCACCCAACCTACTAAATTAGTGTTCCATTCAACAATACGAACACAGCCTATTTATAAAAAAAACATAAACGGGTTTGGACGACATGAGGGTGAGTGATTAATGACTAAATTTTCATTTTGGGGTGGAGTATCCCTTTAAATGTCTGACATTTGTCTAAAGTCGGCAAGTTGCAGAAGTATTAAAGATATTTAATTTAAAATTATAAACCATTTTTGCAGCATAGCTAAAATCTGACAATACTGAACAAATTTCTACTGCTGCATTGTTTATGTCCCCATTTCCCTTTGTGAAGTAACAGAGACGCTCAACCAAGAAGAAGATATATTAGACAGAGTATTATTTCAGGAGTCTGTGACACAGAAAATAGAGCATTTTTTGAACTTTTAAAATCAGAAATGAGCTTTTGGAAAGGAAATGCAAAACATAATGTGATGAGTTAGAGAGCGATCCATGAGTAAGACAGCGAGCAGGTGGCAGAGGGAGAGACAGAAGGAGAGGGAACACTGTATGAAGGAAAAGCACCAAAGAAACTATGGAGGCTCTGATTAGTAACGCCTGGATCCACATGTCAGCTGACAAAGATATCAGGTTAAATTTAGCAGAGGTTCTGTGAGGCAAACAGAGTATGCCAGAGAAAACAACACTCCCACCGTCTCCATTATCTGACCTCATATTTCAGCCAGAATTCGTTTGAACTTATTTAGCCAGAGGCTGGAGTAGCTTTACACTGCTTAACGTTTAAAACCATTTCCATTTGACACAAAAGGAAGAGGTTTGCCCAAAGGAAATAGCGTCTGCTGGATGCACATATCTTCTTTTATAAGCAGGATGTCAAGTGTTTTGTTTCACTGAGGCTCATGCAGAAGCTTTTTTCACTCTCATCCATTTATTTTCCCTTTATTAATTGCAGCTCACAAGACATTTGTATATTCCCTGTCCACTGTCAGTAGTAAATGTTTTTCCTTAAAGGCATAAAAAATGTAAATTCTGTCATCATTTACTCATCCTCGTGTCATTCCAAACCTGTATGACTTTCTTTCTTCCACTTAATGATAAAAGAGAATTACTTGTCATTCTTTTCAATGCAGTTAGTCCCTATGGGGACAAAGGCTTTCAAACTTTAAACGGGCACAAAAGTAACATAAAAGTACAAAGGTCCTCATGACTCATGTGCTAGTCACTTGATAGCTTTCTATGATGAAAAGACCAAAAAATGTTATTCGCCAATAATCTTCCCCTTCAGTGAGCTGTTAACCGCTGTGACTGGATCACTGAGTCAGTGAGATGAACTTGAGAAACAGATCAGTCAGATTTGTGAATGAATCATTCACATCAGTTTTGTGAACTAACAATTCAATGAAAAATTCTGACTCAAAAGAACAATTCATTAAATGAATCAGACATCTCTACTTTGGTCATGAATGATTTAAGCAGAGGTTAAATTTCTCATGTTTTATTTCACAGAGCTAATAGTTTTGGGTGATGCGATTGAGGATGGTGCACAGAACAATGAGGCAGATACGGATGCAAGCCATGCATGATTTAGAAGTAACACTAAAAATGATTTCCCCCTGTGAACGCTGTGCTATACAGGTGCTGCTGTGAAACTGGAGAGGGGGACGATCTGCCTGTTTAAATATTTAGTAGGAAAATCTGCATTTAATTACCACATGAATGTCACGTAAAAAGACACCTGCAAGTTCAAGTTTTCCTTTCCTAATAATATACACAATGAAATTTAAAAAAAAGTTTTTAATGCTGAACAGCTTCTTTCTTTATTAAACTATTCATCACAATTTGGTAGACCCAATTTTTTATTACATAAAATTTAATTACATAAAATTTACCAAATCTGTTTTATTACATAAACTACTTAGACTCGCCTACTAGAATGTTTCATTTAAAAAGTTAAACCCCCCCAAAAAAACAAGATTTACACTACCATTCAAAACTTTTGGGTTGGTAATATTAAAGTATAGGCTATTTATTTTATTGCTAATATTTTTCTTCATCTAGGATGCACATGCATTCTAAACAGTCAGTTTATAAAGATATTCAGCTGAAGATTCCCTTCCCACATTTGTTCATAGGGCATTTACCACTTATCAAAACTACCACATTTATTCTTGTGAATCAAAGCTGAATTTTCAGCATGATTGCTGCAGTCTTCAGGGTCACATAATCCTTCAGAAATCATTCTAATATGTTGATTTGCTGCTCAAGAAAAATGTCCTATTATTATCAATGTTGAAAATATTATTTCACAAATGTGACCCTGGACCATAAAACCAGTCATAAGTGTCAATTTTTCGAAATTAAGATTTATACATCATCTGAAAGCTGAATAAATAAGCTTTCCATTGATGTATGGTTTTTGTTAGGATAGAATAATATTTGGCCGAGATACAACTATCTGAAAATCTGGAATCAAAAAAAAAATCTAAATACTGAGAAAATCGCCTTTAAATTTGTCCATATGAAGTTCTTAGCAATGCATATTACTAATCAAAAATTAAGTTTTGATATATTTACAGGAAATTTACAAAATCTCTTTATGGGACATAATCTTAATATCCTAATGATTTTTGGCATAAAAGAAAAATCTATTATTTTGACCCATACAATGTATTTTCGGCTATAGCTACAAATATCTCTGTGAAACTTAAGACTGGTTTTGTGGTCCAGGGTCACAAATAAGTAAATATAGTTAAAATAAAAGAATTTTGAATAGTGTATGTGCTAACTGAACTTTGATTGGTCCTGTACTTTTGGAATATATTTAACAATTTATAGATGCCTGTACAGTCCTGACAATGATTCAAAGTTTCAACAGAAAAACCAAAACCTACAACCCATGCTTACCTAAACCTTCAGTGCTAGAGTTGTACAGCCTTGTGAGTGCTGGTATTTCCTTTGAGGAAATGCAAATCTGGTTTTCCCTGCAGCGCAGCTACAAAAACCCTTTACTGTTCTAGGATACTATTATCTTGCAAATAAATCTCACTGCTTCAGTTTCGTACTGAAAATAAATGGACAAGTGGATGGACTCCACTTATCCATTCAATAAATATCTTTTTTCTGCACATTTAATCTGCACATACTGGATTTCCTTCTGTTTGTGCAGGTCAGGAGCAGCAGTGCACTCTAGTTTAGAGGAAACAATGAAACTCAGATCAAACAAGCCTATTTAGAGCAGTGTTAAAAGACAGAAAAATATGTCTTTCTACCTGCTTCTTAAAGGGATAGCTCGGTGTGGAGGGGCTGATGACTCATACTGCAGTAATAAGCAGCGAGTTTCATTGAAGCGTGACAGTGGAGAGTATCCATCTGCGTGTCACAGGCATGTCCTGCTGAAGAGCTGGGGCTGAGCTGTCTGTCGTCTCATCACTTGGTGATGATGGAAGTCTTTGCCAGATCACCTCATGACATGTACGCGAGACCAAAGCCAAAGCATCCCAACAATGGGTTCAGCCAAAGCACCGAATACATGACAACCATCATTAAAGCATCTCTGGCAGGCCACTTTGTATCTCTGGCCCCTGCTTTGGCTCACCAGACAGCTGTGATCATGATGCCAACTGGCCCTCGGAGCACATACGCTCTGATCAGCAGACAACAAGCATCCCAGTGCAACACTTCAGCACATACTGAGATACTGTTATATGCTCATCATTGTTCTCTAAATAAATGTGCAATATGCTACATCATAACTTTTGGCATAAATGACACTCTATTGAAACTTTCTCACATACAATGCCGTTCAAAAGTTTGGGGTCAGTCAGGTTGTTGTTGTTGTTGTTGTTTTAAGAATTGAATGCTTCTATTCAGAAAGGATATTTGATCAAAACAATTTAGTAATAATTCTTAAAAAATAAGTTTGGTTACACTTTATTGTAAAGTGTCCTTGTTACAGTGTAATTATACATTTAAGTACAGAGTAATATTATTAATTAAACTACATGTACTTACTATATGGCTAGGGTTTGTCTTAGGGTTACTTGCATGTAATTATGCGTAATTTATTGTTATTATAATAGTAAGTACATGTAACATGTGTAACAAGGACATCTTAAGATAAAGTGTAACCATAAGTTCTTTTGATAATTTACTGTTTAAAATAATTGTTTTTTTGTTGTTGTTGCTGTCTTTGTTTTATTAAAATATATATGAATACGTTTTTCCATGATAGTAATTTCCGTCATTTTTAGCATCACATTTACTAGCAAATTAAATGTTAAATTAGTCAATTCGTGCAGATTATTCAACACAAAAGGTTTATTAGTAAACTCTAAACTGTAACATATTCATTCTAATGTGGTGATTTGCTGCTTGAGAAACGTTTTATTATTAGTACAGTTGCAAATGACGGCACTGCTTAATGGAGTGTGGAAAGGCAATCCAGTGTCTTTTTTCAATTGCTGCCTTGCAGAGCCTTCAGTATACTTGCTTTTATTACCAGTCACAAGAAAAATGCTTTTTTAGAAACTCATCACTCTTCTATTGCTTAAAGAACTGTTGTCTTGAAAGAAGAAAGCAAACTGGATATAAGCAGCACAAACCGTGTGGATGGTCCAGATTCACAGCAAGATGATTAGTATAGACCCTGGGCATCTTTCTTCTGGTGTTTTAGAAAAGTCTTCTTAACGTCTTTCTTTTAACGTCATCTCTTTAAGTTATAACTGTGACCTTAATTGCTTGCCGCCTTTAGTGTCTTAAGGATTGTTCCGCAGGTGCAGGTGCAATAACTGTTTATGGTTCGTTTAACAAGTATGAAAAACACGTTTTTTTACAGAATTATTTTTAAAATACAGCATCCTGAAAAAGGGACGTTTCTTTTTTGCTGAGTTTATATGGGAAGTGAGAAGTGGCCTGCATGATGACAACGACACTGACTGCTAGAATGCACAGATGAATGCATGCTTGGTGAAGAAAAATGTCAACACTAAAATAAATACTATTCAAAAACATAAACATGTCACTGATTCCTAACTGAGCTAAAAACAGATTCATTATAAAGAAGACTCTAGTGCAAATCACAATCCTGTATGAGATCCTGGAGGTGCAGCTTCTGGCAGATTGCCACAGCACCATAAAAATGAGCCATGAGCGTATTTCACCTTGGAATGTTTATAGCATTCTTGAATTACTTAAACGTATTGATTTACACACTGGCAGCTAACAGCGTGCTGCTTTCTATTTCTGCCACCATTACGCATCAGAGCAGCAATGTGTGAGCATGCAGATCTCAGTGGCTTCCAGACCTGTGACCTGCTGGGAGACTTACCTAACCACAAAAGCAGGCAACCCTAGTGCATATACACACTCAAAACACATACATCAGCCATAAGTGCAGGTTGTAACCACTAATTAGACTTTGATGAATTGACTTTGGATACCACGTCAAGCAAGGAGGTTCTCCTGCTTATGCAATAGTCACATTGTCAGCACTGACAAGTTAAAGCTGTCGTTTATGTTTTTGCAGCGTTAAATGTGACTGGAAGGCTCTCTTAAATGATGACTGTACATTAGGAACAGTTCACTCAAAAACGAAAATTTACTCACCCTTAGGCCATCCAAGATGAAGATGACTTTCTTTCGTCATTGGTACAGATTTGGAGAAATGTAGTATTACGTCACTTGCTCATCGGTGAATCCTCTGCAGTGAATGGGTGCCGTCAGAATGAGAGTCTAAACATATGATAAAAGCATCACAAAAATCTACTAATAATTTAATTAATCCACAAGCTGCGTGCTTGTAATAAAATCCATAATTACAATGTTTTTAACTTCAAACAGTTGCTTACAGCTAAAATAAAGGTTCTCTATTTACAACACTTCTCTTTCCAGTGAAAACACAACCTCGTCTGAATCAGGAGAGAAATATGCACAGATCAAGCACAGTTCACAAGTGAAAAAAGTCCAAAATTGTTCTAAATAAATATGTCAGGGGATTTTGATGTGAGAGGACAACAGTGAATGGACTTTTTCCACTGCAGGAAGCGTTGTTATGGATTATGGACTCGTATTTTGGCCAGAAACAATAGTTTAAAGTAAAAACTTCTTAAGGATGGATTTAGTTCTTACAAACACACTAAATTATGGACTGGAGTGGTGTGGATTACTTGTGGATTATTATGATGTTTTTATCAGCTGTTTGGACTCTCGTCCTGACGGCACCCATTCACTGCAGAGATTCACTGCTGAGCATGTGATGTAATGCTAAATTCTCCCAAATCTGTTCTGATGAAGAAACAAACTCATCTACATCTTGGATGGCCCTAGGGTGAATACATTTTCATATTTGGTGAACCTTTTCTTTAAAACATTTGTCTTTTTGAACTATTCAGGGTTAAAGTTCTTGAAAAATCCTAAAGCCAAAATTTGGGCAATAGTACTAGTGATACTTAGCAAATACCTCTAATAATAATGTAACCTCTCTGCACTCTGCTCTGCCTTACCTAAGCACAGTAACATATTGCAAGCACTTCAAAGACTTTGGAGGGGCTTCAGAGGAGTCAGATGGGAGGCCTGGGACAGGCTTTTGTCCATCCTGTCGTCTGTTCTTCAACTTTACAGCTGGTGGTTGAGTCCTCTGGGAGCATCCAGAGGCGAGCATCCAGGTATTCAGGAGCCGGCCTGCTGCGACCGATAACAGACATGCTGGGACCGTGGAGAGTGGCTCAGTTAGTGCCTGAATCTGTAAGTCCCATTAAAGCCACTGTGTCACGCTGTCCCTTTAAAGTCATGCCAACTCTCAACATTTGCTTGTGTAACCTTTTAGAAAAATTTGTTATAAGTATACATCTGAGATCTCAGCCATAAAAAGCAACAGAAATAAAGCAGTCAAATTTTATGCAAGTAAGAAATGCTCCTGGATTGTTGCTGGAACATTCCTATATATATAAAAAAATCAGTCCAAATCATGGTTTCCCTAAAACCAGAGGCAAAAGGTTGGTTGATAATAATGTTATTCAAGCCATACAGCCTAACCATACATCTAACCTTAAACCAAACCCTAAAATCTGATAGGTTGATATCCCCATATGGTTCTCCATGAGACGTTTCTGAGCATTTCTTCACCACAAACATTCACTCCCCTCTGAGATCTCACAAATCTCAGGCATTTGAGGAACAGAGAGTATGAAAGGTATTTTTAAAGAATGAGTATACTAAACCACAACTATTTTATAATAATATTCCAGTTATAAAATCAGTTTATTGTTATTTTTCTGTTGAGTTATTATTAATAGACAACTTAGAGATCATCATACACACTACTGACAGTGGAAATAACCCTCTTGAGTTCAAAATATTGACATCAGCTGTGTGATGATGGATAACTACTCTTATTGTTGTAGTAGTAAGTAATATCAGTGTAATATGTAGGAACATCTCAGATTCTTAAAGGGGCACTAAGTAATTCTGTTTTATATTTTTCTTTCTAAAAATACACAATACAAGAGCATCAGCCTCTGCTGTTTCTATTTCTCTGGAAAATGTCAGAGTTTGAGGTACGTTTGTTGTTAGTTATCTTTAATTGTAAGACACAACTGGTCATGTGATCTCAACATGGCAGCCCCGTTAACACTTTTTCTGAAAAGCACGTAAAGAACATCTGTTTTTATTAATGATAAATCAAAGAATATCTACGTATTCAGATAAAATTTTGTTTTTGCAAGCAACATTTAAATAGCTATTATTTTAATATATTACAGCTGGACTCTTGGTGGACTCTTAAGCTGATGATACATGGGGCAACTTTTAAATGTTGCTTAGGCACTTTCCCACTGGGAATGGGTAACAAATTTCTATCTGGATACTTTAGATCGGTCATGGGCCCTGTGTCTCACCTGGTTGCCCGCTGAAGGCAATATTGCCCAAAGATGCCCGGCAACATTGCTCAAAAAGTTGGCCCATGTATCATCAGCTTTAAAGTTCACCCAAAAATGAAATTTCCACTGATCTATTCTATATAAATGACTCTCATGTCAGTCCAAATCTATAAGATTTATGACATATGGATTTCTTATACAATCTCTTTATGAACTTATTGAAACATCAAAGGTTTGGTTGTGCAGACTTTCAGTGGAGGGACAGGAATCTCTCAGGTTTCATTAAAAATATCTTGATTGTGTGAACCTCATGGGTTTGGAATGACATTTGTTTTTGAGTTAACTGTCCATTTAAAAGCTTTTCGTGCCACAGCTCAGGATAGTCTCTAATGGATTTGGCACTGTTTGTGTTCTTCAGTCACTATATAATTTTTATGTACCTTTATAGGTCGCCTCAGGTGCCAAGGAAATGGAGGACATGTAAGTATACATCATTTTAAATACTTCTTCTCATTTCTTTAGATGTAAAACTTTTGTGGGAGAAATGGGAAATTACTTGCACAGCAGTGCACCTTATTTCAACTGAAGATCAGTCAAAACAACTAAAAACCAACAACCCTGCTGTCCTACAACCTACTGTCACACACACGTCACTGACCCTTTAAGAGTGTCCCAGAATACTTTGCGTTTACCAAAAATAAACAAACCCGGGCTACTGAAACTGAAGCTAAAATATGAATCAGCTGCTGCTACTCCATACATCAACTAAATACAAGACACACAGCACATGCTTTTAAGTGTTTTCTTCCTTAAGACTGCAGTTACACATTCAGAATAATCAGCACTTATAGGAACATGTAATGTTAGCATCTTGCTAAATATATTCATGCATAACGTTACATGAATAGCGACATGATACATTTATTCTCATATGACTGTAATCTTATTGCGTGCTTTTTAGACTTACTTTATTTAGCATTTAAAACATCTTGCACTGTGAATTATGTGCAGAAACAGATAGAAAGTCCAAAACAAACACGGTTATGGTTTGGCAAAAATATATAGCCGCCTAGTATTCTTCTATCAGCCCTGCGCTGATCTGGCGAATTGAAGGCCTTTCTCGGCAAGGTAAGATGACTCTGATTTCATATGAAAAGGTTACTGCTGAATTCAGAAATCAGATGTTCGCAAAATTATCAGGCATCGCTACTGATAACTAAAATGGCTAAAACTGAAATAAAAATAAATGAATGACAGATATAAAATATATATTTAAATAAATAAATAAAAATTAACAAAAGCACATAACAAAATTACACAAACCCAAATTTTAATGAAAGTGGAAATATTAAAGGCATGATTCACCCAAAAATGAAAAATTTGTCATTAAACCGTTTACGGTAGCCAATAGCCATTGACTTCCATAGTATGATAAAATACTATGTAAGTCAATGGCTACCATCAACTGCTGTTGTTACAGTACTGAAATGATTAAAATATTGGTAATGAAAATAGAAAGATATTCATATAGGTTTGGAACAATTTGAGGGTGAGTAAATGACAGAATTTTCATTTATGGGTGAACTGTGGAATGTATGTACCAATACTAATAGTAAGTATACTAGTCAAATAACACTTGTGTCAGGGGTGTAACTGCCATTTTGGGGGACGACTAAAGGGGAATTCATCCCCCTAATATTCAGATTAGTGCACAACAAACATTGTTTTATTTTTGTATTTTTTTCCTCAAGTGGCAGATACTTAACGTCTTACCCTTATATATTATAATCATAGTCAAAATTCTTGTAAACAAATTTGCAATCGTTTATAGAAGCACACATATGCAACCATAAAATGCTTCATTTAAAAATGGCATTTGAATTACGCACTAAACAGAGTTAAAGCCTTAAAAATTTGTATTTGTGACTTGGAGATGCAGTTGAGACACAAATTGCACCTTTCTTGGCAATAATTCCTGCATAATTTGTTTAACAAATGGTTAAAAATGGCATAATTTTCTATGAAGGATGTCTTTGAAGGAAAGGGTTAAGAGTGTAATCCAAAGCCAGTCAAAACTGTCTGCTGTCAAAAATGCCCAAAACCTGTACAATATTATTTACAGGAATTGTGTTGAAATCATGAAGTAACACCCAGAAATGAGTAACACTCCCAAGCACATACTCACTGCTTGGCAATAAAGTCAGTGTTCAGAAGCCCAGCACTGATTTAATGGAACAAAATGCTTCTTTAATGCCACAAAATTGTTGAAGCTAGTGTAGTAATGCTTATAAAATGTGCTAATGTGCTGCTTTTAGATATAATGTTGTCAGTCACTTTGGCTTCAAGGCTCCCCATTTTGAATATAGACCGCATATCAGCCGTGCTACACTGATTTATTCAGCAGTGTGAACACATGAAATACAGCTTAACCCCATGGAACCACTTGAATGGCGGAGTTAAACGCAGGAAGTCTTTGAATCCAGAGCACAGAATAGGACAGAGAGAGGCCTAATTTGCATTTTAATGAGGTTTAAAATGGAAAGAAGGCTGCTGAAAACATTAAGGCTGTACTGAAATACCCCAACACGTTCTCACTCCCAATTCGTCACATATAGACGCTTGGTCAGGACCCCTTGGCGTCACTTTTAGACACACAGGGTACCCCTTTAGCGACATTTTTCGATGTGCAGGGTCCTCCGTTGCTTTACATAAGAAACCCTTGGCGTCCATTTGCCGACGCGAAAAGGTACTGGGAATTTTATCGCCACGATTAAATTAGATATTGGGTAATAATATTGCCATTATTGCATATATATGTTTGGATGTGATTTTTCAATGTAAACAGTCACAACAGTTTTATTTATAATACACCATTTACACAAATTTATGAGCAAGTAACCCAACCCCTGCCCCTAAACCTACCATTTGTCAATAAAACACAAGGTATAACAAGCAGATACAACTACCGTCTTAATTTATTCAAAAAAGTATTAAAGGCACAATATGTAAAAACCACTAGAACAGTGTTATATATTTTGCTGACTTGTGTACTTACATTATCCCAAATGTTTCGAATAATGTTTAAATCGAGAGAAATAAGCAATTTTAACTAGTGACACGGACCGTGTCTATAGTGTCATTGTGTCACCTGCCAATTACGTCATAACCCCTCGATTTTTGTAGAAAACATGGAAACACCAAAGACGCTTTAATATGTTGTGCGTTTTAATAGACCGGTGACGAACGCACAGAGTAGCATTTTAACAGAACGTTCAAATGTATCTAGTATGATAAAACAACACTGCTTTCCTCCCCCACATACGCACAACCGGAAAGAGCGCAAGTGGTCGACTGTGGCATAATAAAAGCTCCGCTGCTTTCGAGCCGTGTATCACGCTCGTTCAGCAGCCTCGTTTCGCTTCGACGGCTTTCAGCCTCACCCTGCTTCATTCTACTACGTTAATAAATCATTAGCTCATCCATGAACATAATTTCTGCCCGAGTCCCGTCGGATTGCATCGGCTGTGGAGATGAAAACGGCAACTCCCATGATTCCACACTCAGTCACGGCGTCATCAAACTATGCCTTTGTCTATTTGTTTGTTTTGAAAACACACCCTCTAACGGCGAAAACTTACATATTGTGCCTTTAATATTCCAAGTCTTCCGAGGAAAAACAATTGATTTGTGAGAGGAATAGACATGATCACCGTCTCCATGTGATGTTCTGCAGTCTGTGCGCAAATACAAAAAAATGCCGCCAGAAGAAGCCTTATGTCAGACTTGGTTGTGAAATGCTATTGGCTCTTGTATGTCTCGTGACCGATTGCGTCATGCTACGGGACGGGAGTATCTTTTTGAACGAGATGTATGTTAACGGAGCTGGGTCATTTTCAGCGATTAAAACCTTGTTTTACTCTCTTCTTCGCATAAAGACATCGTTTGTAATGCTTTTGTACTGCTTTTTTATGGTAGGTTTTTGCAATAAAAACCTGTGACTGCACTTACAGGTACATCTAAAAAAAATTGAATATCATGAAAAAGGTCAATATTTTTTTGTCACTCATTTCAGAGAGTGAAATCCATATATTATATAGATTCATTACACATAGAGTAAAATATTTCAAGCCTTTATTTCTTGAAATTTGATGATTATGTCTTACAGATAATGAAAACCCAAAATTCAGTGTCTCAGAAAATTGTAATATTAGGGCCTTTCGCACCGCGGGAACCTTTTCATAGTACCAGAACTAATTGTGGAACTACCCTCTTTTTGGCGTTTCCGCACCGCCAGAACTGGGTGCGATTTTAGTAGCGGACTGCCTTTTACAAGAACCAAATTAGCTCCTACTCCGGAGCAGGGTCTAACCAGCACAACTGGTACTAATCGTGACGCAAGTAGACATTGATTGGCCAAACGCGTATGAGAATGCCCTCACCCGCCATGATTTAAAACGCCGTGTAAACATACTGTTAACATTGTGTCAACTTATTTCTCAAGTAAGGAGAACAGCGATAGATGGACGGACGCTGAAGTGCAGGCACTTCTAGTAAATGTAGCACTGCCAGTTGTTGTTGGGGATTCTAAGTTCTCCTTTCCGTTCTTTCAATCGCTTTACGTATACGTCGACATTCCATGTCCATTATTGTGAAACCTGCGAGACACAACAAAAACAGCTCCGATCACAGCGTCCTCCATTCTCCTGTTGTTAATGTATTTCTTTGTTTCTGTTGTTGAACGCCACACAAAAATGACGACGCTGTCGACCGGTTTACATCACTTCTTAGTACACACTGTCAGTGCAAATGCAACCCTTTAAATTGAACTGGGAAATAGTTTGTGCAAAATCGTCCCAGTACTTTAGTACTGTACATTTAGTTCTGGAACTAAAGCGGTGCGAAAGGCCCTATTGTGAAAAAGTTAAATATTGGAAAGTCATGGTGTCACACCCTAATCAGCTAATTACCTCAAAACACCTGCAAAGGTTTCCTGAGCATTTCAAAATGGTCTCTCAGTTTGGTTCATTTGGCTACACAATCATGGGGAAGACTGCGGACTTGACAGAAGTCATTGATACCCTCCACAAGGAGGGTAAGCCACAGAAGTTCATTGCCAAATAAGCTGGTTGTTCACAGAGTGCTGTATTCAAGCATATTCATAGAAAGTTGAGTGTAAGGAAAAAGTGTGGTAGGAAAAGGTGCACCAGCAAAAGGGATAACCGCAGCCTTGAGAGGATTGTCAAGCAAAATCCATTCAAGAATTTGGGGGAGCTTCACAAGGAGTGGACTGAAGCTGGCGTCAGCGCATCAAGAACCACTACGCACAGACGAATCCTAGACACGGGCTACAAATGTCGCATTCCTCGTGACAAGCCACTCCTGAACTAGAGACAACGCCAGAAGCGTCTTACCTGGGCTGTGGATAAAAATAACTGGACTGTTGCTCAGTGATCCAAAGTCCTCTTTTCAGATGAAAGTAAATTTTGCATTTCATTTGGAAATCAAGGTCCCAGAGTCTGGAGGAAGAGTCAAGAGGCACAGAAACCATGTTGCTTGAAGTGCAGTGTGAAGTTTCCACAGTCAGTGATGATTTGGGCTGCCATGTCATCTGCTGGTGTTGGTCCACTGTGTTTTCTGAAGTCCACAGTCAACGCAGCCATCTACCAGGAAATTTTAGAGCACTTCATGCTTCCTTCTGCTGACAAGCTTTATGGAGATGCTGATTTAATTTTCCAGCAAGACTTGACACATGCCCCCCAACACTGCAAAAAGCTGGTTCAATGAACATGGTGTTACTGTGCTTGATTAGCCAGCAAACTCGCCTGACCTGAACCCCATAGAGAATCTATGGGGTATTGTCAAGAGGAAGATGAGAGACACCAGACCCAACAATGCAGATGACCTGAAGGCCGCTATCAAAGCAACCTGGGCTTCCATACCACCTCAGCAGTGCCACAGGCTGATTGCCTCCATGCCACGCCGCATTGATGCAGTAATTCATGCAAAAGGAGGCCCAACCAAGTATTGAGTGCATAGAAATGAACATACTTTTCAGAAGCCTGACATTTCTGTTTAAAATATCCTTTTTTTGTATTGATCTTATGTAATATTCAAATTTTCTGAGACACTGAATTTGGGGTTTTCATTATCTGTAAGCCATAATCATCAAAATTTCAAGAAATAAAGGCTTGAAATATTTCACTCTGTGTAATGAATCTATATAATATATAGGTTTCACTTTCTGAAATGAGTGACAAAAAATATTGACCTTTTTCATGATATTAATTTTTTTTTTTTAGATGTACCTGTATATTTGCCTGTTGTGTGTTTTCTATTGTTCAGAAGTGGGTAGGTTTAGGGAAGGGGTGGGGTTAGGAGCTCCAGTGAACGTATAAATTTATATAACATTATTTCTATTTTTTTACAATTGCATGTAAACCAATTAACCATTTAAAATTAAGACAAACAACTGAAAACAACGGAGGACCTGCATGACGAAAAATGATGCTAAAATGGTACCTTAAGTGTCAAAAAGTGACGCCAAGTTATGTGACGAGTTGGTGTTGCCAGAAAATTAGCCACACTGTTACATGACAGTGCAGCGTTTCCATTTCAGGTTCAGTTAACCAGCACAAAATATGCCCTCGTTTGTTTTCAGTTTGCCAGTGTGTAAATAGAAAGGGTGTAATGAGAAGCATGAAAAGCCATTATCATGTTTGAAGGGCATCCGGTCTGACACATAATAGGTTGTTTGGTGTGACCAAGCACTCGTCCAGCGTGACAGTCTGCAGCCAGCCTGGAGAAGGTGACACTTGTGGCTTTCACACTCTGTTGAGCTCATTACACAAACACGGTTCACAGCGGCCTTGTGTTCGCTCAAGCTCCCTGCATGACTGGCTGTAGCATCTTTTAGCGCCTTTTAAGCAGCCGTTTAACGGATAAGTGGACCAGATGAACCAACTTTGAATAAACAAAGAGCCAGGATGGGACCCATTTGCATTCCGTTCTTTTAATGGGACATCATCAGTAATTACTTTATAGATATACAGCAGCTTTATCTTCTTTATTTGAGCCATAAATAAAATAAGAGTGTTATAATGTTGTGTGGTAATCTAGATTTTTACATTTGAAATAAGTGGTGCTTGTCTGTGCTAAAGCTGTTGCAAAGATGCTCATGTGTTCTGAGGTATTTTAGCACATTGTGTTAGTGGTTTCTAGGGTGGTTGGTTATCTAGTAAAAAACACCCGTCAAGTTCTTATTAATATACACTTTGCCTTAATGTTGATTTAATATTGTTTTGAATATTGCATTTAATGACTCTAAAATGTCATGTAATATATTTTTCTTTCACCTTGAACATTTCAAACAAACACATACATATATAATATATACACACACACACACACAAAAAAAAAAATATATATATATACAGTGGGTACGGAAAGTATTCAGACCCCCTTAAATTTTTCACTCTTTGTTATATTGCAGCCATTTGCTAATCATTTAAGTAAATGTTTTAAAATTTTTTTTCCTCATTAATGTACGCACAGCACCCCACATTGACAGAAAAACACAGAATTGTTGACATTTTTGCAGATTTATTAAAAAAGAAAAACTGAAATATCACATGGTCCTAAGTATTCAGACCCTTTGCTCAGTATTTAATAGAAGCACCCTTTTGATCTAATACAGCCATGAGTCTTTTTGGGAAAGATGCAACAAGTTTTTCACACCTGGATTTGGGGATCCTCTGCCATTCCTCCTTGCAGATCCTCTCCAGTTCTGTCAGGTTGGATGGTAAACGTTGGTGGACAGCCATTTTTAGGTCTCCAGAGATGCTCAATTGGGTTTAAGGCAGGGCTCTGGCTGGGCCATTCAAAAACAGCCACAGAGTTGTTGTGAAGCCACACCTATTTTAGCTGTGTGCTTAGGGTCATTGTCTTGTTGGAAGGTAAACCTTTCGGCCCAGTCTGACGTCCTGAGCACTCTGGAGAAGGTTTTCGTCCAGGATATCCCTGTACTTGGCCGCATTCATCTTTCCCTCGATTGCAACCAGTTGTCCTGTCCCTGCAGCTGAAAAACACCCCCACAGCATGATGCTGCCACCACCATGCTTCACTGTTGGGACTGTATTGGACAGGTGATGAGCAGTGCCTGGTTTTCTCCACACATACCGCTTAGAATTAAGGCCAAAAAGTTCTATCTTGGTCTCATCAGACCAGAGAATCTTATTTCGCACCATCTTGGAGTCCTTCAGATGTTTTTTAGCAAACTCCATGCGGGCTTTCATGTGTATTGCACTGAGGAGAGGCTTCCGTCGGGCCACTCTGCCATAAAGCCCCGACTGGTGGAGGGCTGCAGTGATGGTTGACTTTCTACAACTTTCTCCCATCTCCCGACTGCATCTCTGGAGCTCAGCCACAGTGATCTTTGGGTTCTTCTTTACCTCTCTCACCAAGGCTCTTCTCCCCCGATAGCTCAGTTTGGCCGGACGGCCAGCTCTAGGAAGGGTTCTGGTCGTCCCAAACATCTTCCATTTAAGAAATGGAGGCCACTGTGCTCTTAGGAAACTTAAGTGCACCAGAAATTTTTTGTAACCTTGGCCAGACCTGTGCCTTGCCACAATTCTGTCTCTGAGCTCTTCAGGCAGTTCCTTTGACTCATGACCTCATGATTCTCATTTGCTCTGAAAATGCACTGTGAGCTGTAAGGTCTTATATAGACAGGTGTGTGGCTTTCCTAATCAAGTCCAATCAGTATAATCAAACACAGCTGGACTCAAATGAAGGTGTAGAACCATCTCAAGGATGATCAGAAGAAATGGACAGCACCTGAGTTAAATATATGAGTATCACAGCAAAGGGTCTGAATACTTAGGACCATGTGATATTTCAGTTTTTTTTAATAAATCTGCAAAAATGTCAACAATTCTGTGTTTTCTGTCAATATTGTGTGCTGTGTGTACATTAATGAGGAAAAAAAAAAAATGATTTTAGCAAATGGCTGCAATTTACAAAGAGTGAAAAATTTAAGGGGGTGTGTATACTTTCCGTACCCACTGTATATAAACATTTTTATTTCATTAATAAATAGTTTGCAAAACATGATATTTTACAACTGGAATTTGCCTTGTCAGGTAAAGTAATTATTGATATTTTAAGAGCCACACCGTCACATGATGCTATTTCCTCTTTTATGTTTTTTTCTCCAAGTTGGTTTACCACAAATTTGTTTTAGTTGAAGTTTTGCAAATATTATTGAAAGTGAACAGGGAAAGAGTTGTTAAAATATTTGTGCTAAAATTATAATAAAAGATGATGCAAAATTACAGTGTCAGTAAGAGTTCTTTTGAAATAAATTAATGGTGACAGTAAAAACATTTATAATGTTACAAAATATTTCTATTCAAAATAAATGCTCTTCTTTTAAACTTTCTATTCATCAAAGAATCCTGAAAAATGTATCATGTTTTTCACAAAAATACTAAGCAGCACAACTGATTTCAACATTAATAATAAGAAATGTTTTTGAACACCTAATTAAAATCTTAAAATGATTTCTGAAGATCATGTGACACTGAAGACTGGAGTAATGATGCTGGAAATTCAGCCTTGCAACCACAAAAATACATTGCATTTTACAATTTAGTAAAACAGAAAACAGTTATTTTTAATTGCAATAATATATCGTAATTTTACTGTTTTTATGATCAAATAAATCTTACCAACTAACCAACCCCAAACATTTGACCAGTAGTGCATGTAATTTTTTGCCTGATTTATCAACTGCCAAAAACAATCATAAATCCAATAACCTAGAAAAACAGTAGCACATCTTTACTCCTTTACCACAGAATTTGAGATATCATTAGCAAGCACCACTAGCTACTAACATTTGTTGTCTAATGATTCTCAGTCAATATAATTTATCGACACATTTGCACCACCTGCTGGATGTAAGATGCCTGTACAGCCTCAGGGTGTGGGGAGTTCTGGAAAGAGTGACATCTGGTTTCTGTATGTATTAGGTGTTGGTGAGGAAACTAACTGATGGCACTGAGCTCAGAGGAAGGGTTGTGGAAACCGAAGCATATTTGGGTGGGGAGGACAAAGCGTCCCACTCAGCAGGAGGAAAACACACGGAGAGAAACACTGCCATGTTCATGAAGCCTGGGACCATCTACGTCTATCCCGTCTACTGCATCTACCTCTGCATGAACATCTCCAGCCAAGGTGAGGCTCCAAAAACCGCTGTAATTGACCACACGCACATATTAGGAATAGCCCTTCACAGGAGATGGAGCCGGAAGGCTGTAACCACAGATCCCTCACTGCTAGTTATGCAAGAAACAAGTGTTTTGTTTTGCTGCTGCTTTGCTTCTCTCCAACTGTTTCTCATTATAGGTCAATTTGGCACATTACATAGCGAACGCACACAGACACAAGCCAACAGGAAGGAGACGACATGGAGCCTCACTAACTACTCTACTATATGTGGGTGCAGGGGAGGGGGCGGCGGTGCTTTTGCGCTTGCTGGAGCCTCTGAGTGGTCAGGACGTCATGAGGGGCCTGCGAGTAGCCAAACGCAAGGCGGGAGCCAAAATCCTTAAGGAAAAAGAGCTCTGCAATGGCCTGTCCAAGCTGTGCCAAGCACTAGATATACAGCGCTGCTTCGACCGCAGGGATCTGGCCACTGATACTGAGGTGTGGCTTGAGAGGGACCCAGAACGAGAGACTGTTTGCGCTGGAGAGGTGGTGTCAGCGCCCCGCATAGGAGTCGAGTCTTATGGCGAATGGGCAACCAAACCGCTTTGCTTCTACTTGAGAGGACACCCGTGTGTGAGCGTGCTAAACAGAGATGCAGAGTGCCAGATGCAATCCTCCACTGATCTTCATAACACTGAGATGGAAAGGACAGTCTGATGAAATGTTGTTTAGTCATGAAATCACTCTTTTTAAGGTTTGTTTGCTCAAAAATGAATAATTTACTCACTATCATGTCGCTCCAAATCCGTGTGGTTTTTTTGAACACCAAAGGAGATGTTTAGCAGAATGTCCAAGCTGCTCTTATCCATATAATTCAAGTGAATGCTGACTAGGGACTGTCAAGGTTAAAAAAATGCTGAAAAGCACTCGAAAAGTATCATGACTTGTTCTCTATATTCTCTGCAAGTCTTCTAACGCAACAAAAAATGGGAAGTTTAAGTCATTATTCACCAATAATCTTCTCATCTTTCCTCACAAAGCTTTCCAATTGAGAAGAATATAACACACAAATCTGCTACTGTGCTCATTTTGTCCATTTTGGAGCTGGAAAACCCCTGGTGACTAATCATATTCACTGTATTGAGAAAAAAAAGAGCAGCAAAATTAGCTGAAGAAAGTCACACAGGGGGGTGGCATGACATAAGAGTGAGTAAATAATGAGAATTGTAATTTTTGAGTCAACTAACTTTTTGAGTTTGAGTCTTGTAACAGCATATGTATCTTTATTGCATACTCTTGTTATTCCTGGTGCTTTATTGATTTTACAGATGTTTGGAAACCCATTTGCACTCCAAGGTAATTACAACCCCCTTTTCTCTTTCTCTGTTTCTACACACTCAGTCTCAATGGCATTGCGGCCTTATGGTCTGGAATCACCATCATGGCATGTGTTTTGGGTCTTGTTTGCTTGAGGAGATGATTTATGACATCAGGGAGCGATCTCCAAATAGGAGATGCTTGGGTGGAATACTTAAGCGATCCATTTTATGCCTGCCCAAGGATGAATCACATAAATTTTTTTTTTTTCCCGACCCCTGAAAGTTATTAAAATGAACCGCAAAAAGGGTAAAATCATGACAACATAAAATCTTGTCAGTACAGCTATATACAATAGATTATGTGAGTCTCACTTCATAATCCACTTATGAAACGCAGCAGGTTGAAAGCATTTTGCTTATTTAAGCCACTGATGATAAGCAAACACGTCACACTGTCGTCAGACTCACAGTAAGTTGAATGATCCATTTAGTCTGGTGGAGACTGGAACAGAGAGATGATGGGGTCCTCGTGGTTGGTTATCACTAAGACACTGCGAAACTGACGACTAAAAGGGGGGTGTTTTTTTTTCAGCATGCGGAGCGACGCATGTTCCATTGTACATTGATCCCTTCCAAGTGATGAGGGCCTCTGAAATAAATGCAGCAGGCCTAAAAAGGAAAAAGACAACAAGATTGGCTAATTTACACGGCACCCAATATCAATCGTTTATAATCAGGATGAAAAACCAGATCGGGATTTTTAATTTTTTGTAACCTTTTAGCCACTGAATGAAAGCTCAATCTGAATTAAATTTTGAATAGGATTATTGAAAAAATTAAGCATGTAAAAACACTTGACCAACTTCCTGTGGTGGGGGGGGGGAAACATACTTTTTTTCTGTGGCAATCGGGACTCAAAAATACTTTGTGCACATGCACAGAGCTGTAACAGGTATAATTTAAGACATCTATACATCTTATGAACGTGCCTGTTAATTTAGGCATGTCATCTTTCATATATCTTATTATGTCGGTCGCTATTCTTAAAGGGATCGTTCACCCAAAAATTAAAATTCTGTCATCAATTACTCACCCTCATGTCGTTCCAAACCCGTTAAGACCTTCGTTCATCTTCAGAACAAAAATTAAGATATTTCTGATGAAATCCGAGAGCTTTTTGACCCTCCATATACTAAAGAGTTATTTTTCTTTTCTCATAGCTTCCTAAAATTATGGTTGAACCCCTGATGTCACACGGACTACTTTGGGGCCTTGAAGTTTCCGTCTGCATTGGTGTAGAGTCTATGCAGAGTCAGAAAGCTCTCGAAATTCATCAGAAATATCTTAAAGGGGTCATATGATGCATTTCGAATTTTCTTCTCTTTGGAGTGTTACAAGCTCTCAGTTCATAAAGAAGATCTGTAAAGTTGCAAAGACTAAAAATCTCAAATCCAAAGAGATATTCTTTATAAACGTTAAGAGTCAAACACGCCTACCTAAAACAGCTCGTTCTAAAAACCCCCCACATGTCTACGTCACTATGTGGGAAGATTTGCAAACGCCACCCAAATGTTCACGCAAATAAGAAAGGCGTAACTTTTCTCGCTTTGTAGTAGCCATGTGTCCTGACGAGCTGTGTGTTTCGTGTGAAAGCGAAAAACTATTTTGTTTGGTCTTCAAAAAAGAGGACGATATCCGCTTCGTCAAACCAGGAGCTGATCCGTGCTGGTTGCTGAGAGAATACATGCGGAGTTCCAGTCCGGGGTCGTAACATATGGCTGCTGTCCTTCGTTCGAATCCGGCCGGCGGTGCCGTTCTAAGCCAACCACCTCTGCTCACTTGCCGGGCTCAGTCAGGCTTAGGCCGCCTGTGTTTTCGTTGTGAAAGCGAAACTACTTTGTTTGCCTTCCAAAAGAGGACACGACTAGAAAAAAAGTGGTTAAGCTGTATTTACAACACTATTCCAGAACAATTTAACCCAAATATTCAGATGTGTGCAGCACATTTTATGTTTACTGATCCTGGGAGAGTAACGTTTGACTAAAATGCCGGCAGTTCTGACTCATAGTCTGTTAGTACGTTTTCATTTAAAGGATTTGCAACTGATGATTCAAAAGCGAGTTTTGGCAGTAGAGTAGCACTTGTTGTTGTAATTTCTCCGATCACAAATGCAGACAGGGTTTTATGTATACGCGGCGCGATGCAACGCAACGCGTAAAAAGACAGTATAGTCATTATAATCCGTAATATGTCCCCACTGGATGCAACAAATGGCTCGTTTATAATGGGTTTTAATGTTTTTGTCTCGTCGCTCCGGCCAGGACACGGCATCAACAGTATGGTGAGGGGCGTAACATTTCCATCACATGCTTGAGGTATTCGGCCAATCACAACGCACTGGATAGCTGGCCAATCACAAGCACACCTTGCTTTTCAGACCGATGAGCTTTTTAAAAATCGACACGTTTCAGAAAGGCGGGGCATAGAGGAGAAACAATAATGTACAGTATGTGGAAAATAATGTGGTTTTTGAACTTTAAACCGCATAAACACATTTCATTACAGCAAATACACAAAATAATGTTATTTTTAGCAGCATCATATGACCCCTTTAATTTGTGTTCTGAAGATGAACGAAGGTCTTACAGGTTGGTTTGGAACGACATGAGGGTGAGTAATTAATGACAGAATTTTCATTTTTGGGTGATCTATCCCTTTAAAAACTGGTCAGTGGTTGAGACTGAATATATACTAAATATTTGCTAAAAACTGGACTGAATTGATTCCAATTTACAAAAATGTGTGCATGTAAACCTACCCACTGTTCTGTACAAAACTAGGTTTGAGATTAGAAAAACAAGCTATAAAAGACACTCCGTCACCTGGCAAACAAGCGCAGGTCCTCTGGGTTCTGTGCTGCTGGGACACGGAGGATGGCCTGCCGCTCATGTTCGGTCAGGCTGGCCAGAAGCGTTTCTGTCATTCTTTTATTGAGAGGAGAGTCTCCTCCAGTCTGGAGCTCAGCGCTTGAGTTATCCATACTGGGACTCGTGAGGGTCATGTCATCGCTACTTGCTGCAGAGGGAAAATGAGAGAAACTACTGAGACTTTATTTGATCATAAGAGTATCTTTTAAGTGCTAAGTTGGAGCTGACTGGGTTACATACTGGGAGAGCCGAAACTCAGGGCGCTGGGTGTGCTCAGACTCCGGCCTGTAACGCGTGTGACTAGGGGTGGCTCCTCCTCCCGAAGACCAGGCTCCTCCTCAACGGGTGGGACCAGCAGACAAACATACGTGTGGAGCTGAAACAGCAGCCGGCGCTGGAGCATCCAGACCACCATCTGAATGAGCTGGGCCTGCTCAGATACACACACATGATGGTGTAGTTACAGCATCGACAACCGGGGTTAACTGACAATGCTCTTCGCACAAACCCTGACCCTTACTGAGATTAAATCAAATCCAAATGAATAAACGTCTGACCTTTCAGCAAATATTTGCTAACATCTCAAACACTACTCTAATGTCACTCTTAATTAACATTCACATACCATTGTTGCATTTCGCTGCCTAGTGGCAGTTGCACAGAACTTTCGAACTGTTTGCAAAGCATCCATTACTCCGTTTATTCACCATGGTAAAACAGTGAATGTATGAAGATATCCACACAAAACAAATGATGGTCAATATATATTTGAAGGAAAAAAAATGTAGGTTTTCTAAGACTATTCCATGCAAATAATTATACAATTATTTTATATTATATAATTATTATATAAGATATATTTATATTATATTTATCATAATAATTATTCTATTTATAATTTATTAGATATAATTATCTCTATACTACAAATTTATAAACTATTTTTTATTATTTCATACATAATTCTTCATAATTTTAAACAGAAATGTAAAATGTAAAAAATAATGTTTAAGTGTACTTATTTACTTGTCTCATACTTTTGATTAGAATGCATTACATCTGGTCACATATGGTTTAGCTGCAAAAATTAACGCTCAGATTGGATCTTAAATTCTGCATGCTCCTATGCGCAACTTCATAATGCCCCTGTACTACTTTCCATTGGAAATGAATGACTTCCGATCTGATGTTTGTCATAGATAGTGAAAAGATGGCCTTAGACTCTTACCTCATGCACAGGGGCATCCAGTGGATTCCTGAACTCAGACAGAGATACAGGAAGTGAGAACTTTGCTAACATGGAGGGCAGGTCATGACCTGGAAATTGAAGGGCAAACTGCTCAGCCAGAGGAGAGTAGCTGGGGGAGAGAGACACGAAATAAGGAATAATGTTTGCATTGAGATTTTTTAAGGAATTACAGTTTTTTTGTTAAAAATTATGAGAATATTTTAGTCTGTACAACAGACAAAGCATGCCAATTTACAGGTTTAATTATTTTTTAAAGAACATACTTACATGCAGATGTTTGCGTGGGGAGACAGCATATACACGTTGTTCTCACAGAGAGGATATATAATGATAGCTTTACCCCAGTACACCAAATGTGCAGCTATCTGGAAGACCTGTGGGAAGCAATGTAACATTTTGGATCAGTAATTTTCAACCACTAGGGGGCCTGAGCAAACCTCCAAGGGGACTCAAAACAAAACAAGATTTAAAATAAGTGAAAACAACAACAAAAAAAGAAGAAGATTTTTTTTGTTTCAATTCAACCTCTCAACAATTGTTTTATTTTTCTTTGAAGAACCAAGATTCCCGCATTCTTACAAAACCTCAATATATGAGGTAGCCTAATTTTTCAAAGTTATTTGTAGACCTGGATTTCAAGTCATATGTGAATTAATATTTTTTTTAAACTGCATGTGCCTTTTTATAATGCTTTGACACTTTTTTTGGTTATGCCAAGCTCTAAAATATTTTATCAGGAAGAAATTATTCTTAAAAATCCATAGTATTAACTGTAATCCAGTAAACCATGAATGACGAAAAGTAAATTCAAATCATTCAAAAATAGGAGTTCCAGGCCTTCTAATATTGTTGTGAACAAAACAGGGCCTCAGAGTCATAAAGGTTAAGAATCACTTTTTCACTTTTGAATTAATTCACTTTTTTAGATTAAAAATAGTTCATCTGTATCCAAAACATTGGGCATAATGTTATTACAACTTAATTTTTGTGTTGTCTGTCCACTAGGTGGCAGTATAAGACTAATTACAACAAAAACCAATGCTGTGACTAGTAGTACAGGTGCATCTCAAATTAGAATGTCGTGGAAAAGTTAATTTATTTCAGTAATTCAACTCAAATTGTGAAACTCGTGTTTTAAATAAATTAATTGCACACAGACTGAATTAGTTTAAGTTTTTGGTTATTTTAATTGTGATGATTTTGGATCACGTTTAACAAAAACCCACCAATTCTCAACAATTTAGAATACTTCATAAGACCCATAAAAAACATTTTTAGTGAATTGTTGGCCTTCTGGAAAGTATGTTCATTTACTGTACATGTACTCAATATTTGGTAGGGGCTCCTTTTGCTTTAATTACTGCCTCAATTCGGCGTGGCATGGAGGTGATCAGTTTGTGGCACTGCTGAGGTGGTATGGAAGCCCAGGTTTCTTTGACAGTGGCCTTCATCTCATCTGCTTTTTTTGGTCTCTTGTTTCTCATTTTTCCTCTTGACAATACCCCATAAATTTTTCTATGGGGTTCAGGTCTGGTGAGTTTTCAAGCACACCAACACCATGGTCATTTGTGCTTTTGGTGCTTTTGGCAGTGTGGGAAGGTGCTAAATTCTGCTGGAAAATGAAATCAGCTTCTTTTAAAAGCTGGTCAGCAGAAGGAAGCATTAAGTGCTCCAAAATTTCTTGGTAAACGGGTGCAGTGACGTTGGTTTTCAAAAAACACAATGGACCAACACCAGCAGATGACATTGCACCCCAAATCAATCACAGACTGTGGAAACTTAACACTGGACTTCAAGCATCTTGGGCTATGAACTTCTCCACCCTTCCTCCAGACTCTAGGACCTTGTTTTCCAAATGAAATACAAAACTTGCTCTTATCTGAAAATAGGACTTTGGACCACTGGGCAACAGTACAGTTTTTCTTCTCCTTAGCCCAGGTAAGACAACTCTGACGTTGTCTGTGGTTCAGGAGTGGCTTTACAAGAGGAATACGACAACTGTAGCCAAATTCCTTGACACGTCTGTGTGTGGTGGCTCTTGATGCCTTGACCCCAGCCTCAGTCCATTCCTTGTGAAGTTCACTCAAATTCTTGAATCGATTTGCTTGACAATCCTCATAAGGCTGGTGCGGTTCTCTCGGTTGGTTTTGCATCTTTTCGTCAACAACCTTTTTCTTCCACTCACCTTTCTGTTAACATGATGGATTCAGCACTCTGTTAACAGCCAGCTTCTTTGGCAATGAATGTTTGTGGCTTACCCTCCTTGTGAAGGTGTCAATGATTGTCTTCTGGACATCAGTTAGCCCAATCCAAACAGAGTCTTACCCTGATTGTGAGCTACCACCGACTAATAAACCAACCATGTAAAAGCAGACCTATGTTGAGAAAACTCACTCATGGCTTTCTGTTGATTCCAGAACATGCCGTTACCCTCCTTTTCTCCCTCTCTGGCCTCCGACTAACAACACAATATCCCCTTCTATATACAGCATTCTTTCTGAATCCTCCTTCGTATCCATCTCTCTCTCAGATTATGTTTAAATAGGTCTTCCTTATATGCGAAGAACCAGACCCGCGTCCTATGCATGCTTAAATGTATACATTAGCTTCTCTTGGTTCAAATATCCCAAATAAGGACAACAGCACACTGACGTTCTGACTACAAGGTTAAAGGATTCTGATGAAACCATGAAGACGTTCAGCGATTCCTCGCAAAGTCTATTCGCTAAAATGTCCAGTTTTTCTGTACATGTTCCCTATTTTATATAAACCATTTCTTGGACCCCCACAACAACAAACAGATACCAACTTATACCACGTGTATGTTTTCATATCCTCATTGGTTAAGAGGAAACAACTCCCAACCAATCGACCTATGCCTATCACGAACCGACCACCTGATACACAACTCTATCTGCCCCACTGTGTGTTTTCTTACTTCCCCGGCCGTCTATCTAACCTTGTAAGTAACTGAGAATTCTTCAAGGTTGGAAAGAGAATTTACTTAGGTGACCAAATTGGTTTTGTCTTATTATCACATGGGGCGTCGGCCTTCCGTGAATTTCTAAACGAGCGAGTTAAAACTTTTATTTTTTCTTCCTGTCTGTAAGAAAATTGAAGTATTCTCTTTGCAAATTTTGATTGTGTCATATTGCGTCATTCTGGATTTCCCCCCACAGTTTAATGGTGTGACGAAGAGTGAGACGCTTTCCGGTTAAACCTATCGTTTTAAGAAATAGAGTATGGTGAAAATTATAAATTGCTCACTGCTTTGGGCCTGAATGGTCTCCGTCCGCTCTTGTACTTAAGTGATTTCATGAATAACTACAGAATTGAAAAGTTTTCTTTTTGGCCAAAATAGTACAAAGTTAATATAATACTGGATTGGGCTTATTTCGGTACTGTCTTAGCCAATTAACACGCTCTCACTAAAAGAATTTTTCAGACGATTGACTGCTTTTCTAGTGAAATTGTCTTCAGCTAACCCAGATTTGTCGCATGCTGCAAACACAAACAGAAAGCGGGCGAAAATCCTGTTGCATTTTTCAATCGATTGCATGCTTGGACTGAAGAATCTGCCATTCCATTAGATCAACATTCTCCTTTGTTTGTCAATACGTTTTTGAATAACGTGCAAACAGAAATCGCACAATTGGTTAGTTTGACAGCTTCGAATATAACAGATATTTCTGTTGATGCTTTGTCTCGGAGACTGTGTGAGCTTTCCACCACGGGGGCTTTTGAAGCCTCCCGAGGGAAACCTACAGCAATAATGCAGCTTAATACTGTTGTCAAAGCACGTTCAAAACCTACCGCTCTATCTCAGGCAGCAAGGTCAAAAGTATGTTATTATTGTGGCATTGCGGGACACTTCGCTAACGCTTGTAGGAAAAAGCAGTGGGATAAAAAGCAGAAAAGATGTGGGTTTGCTGGCTTCAGGCCACAGACTAATGCTTTGCCACAAAGGCAACAAACAGAAAGACCGAATTACCCCACAAAGTGGACTCCCCGTTAGGGATGCCCACAGAGTTCGGCTCACAGGCCCTTTCCTACCAATTGATCATACAGAAACCCACGAAGATTCCATGATTTCTGTTACATACCCGAATAAATCGTCTGTCTTACCTTTCCTTGAATTGAAAATTGACAGTAAACCGTATGTTTTCCTTTTGGACACGGTTGCCTCACGGTCATCTTTGTCCGGTAAAGTATACGAGGGCTCTGTTACAGGGAAAACTATTAACTCTGTGGGAATTTCCTGTGTCCCTGTACGTTGTGAAATGACACCAAATTTATCGGTAACTTCTAAAGACAATCCTTCTTTGTTTAAGATGCACGCATTTGCAATAATACCTGATGCTCCATTTTGCCTTTTAGGTAGAGATTTGCTGCATAAATTTGGTGCTCATATTACATTTCAGAATAATTCTCTGCAACTCATGTTTCCTTCTGTCTATTCTCTTACTGTTGAGACAGGAAGTGCGACCACTGATGCTGAGGCTGCAACTGCAGCCTTACCGGAAAAAGGGATGTCAACCCTCGTCACCCCCCGGTGTGCGAGCATCAGGAGGATGGCGGGCCAAGCACTCACCCATCCACGACCTCCTTCCGCCCTTATTCGGCTACTCTGACCAGACACACACCAGTCTATATGAAACAATACCCTCTCTCCAAAGAAAAAATCGATGGGATTCGGCCTATTATAGAAAATTTGCTGGCACAAGGCATTCTGATCAAGACTCACTCACCCTACAATACACCGATCAATCCAATAAGAAAAGCGAATGGTTCCTGGCGATTAACTCAGGATCTTAGAAAGATTAATGACATATTTAAACCATTGGCTCCTATTGTACCTGATGTGCATACAATACTGAATTCTATTCCTAGTTCACATGCCTATTTCACATTTATTGATCTATGCTCTGCATTCTTTCCATTCCTGTAGATCCTGTCTCGCAGCCGCTGTTCGCCTTCACCTTTGATCATGCTCAACTTAGCTGGTCTAGACTGCTTCAGGGCCTGAGATTCGCCGGCTGTGTTCGCCGCCGTTGTGCACGCAACGTTAGCGGATGCTCAGCTCCCTCCTGATACCTTTCTGCTACAATACGCGGACAACATCCTCGTTACTGTTGCCTCTGCGGACCAGTGTGCTGCTGCCTCCAGCATCGTCTGCAACATCCTGTTGGAAGCTGGGTTCAAGGCATCAAGAGAAACGCTTCAGTGGGTTCAGAGGAAGGTGGATTACCTCGGACAGAATGTCGCAGAGCGTGGTAGCCCGAACTGTTCCATGTATGACAAAATCTTGAGAGCAGCCACCGTGCAGGACTCTGATGACATTGCATGGACATTAGAGATGGACCACGCATTCAGACATTTGATAGCATTCTTGACAAGGCCACCTGCCCTTGGCCTACTGAAATATACAACTGACTTTCATTTGTACGTGCACGAAGGTGGGGGAACAGCCGCCGCAATCTTGGCCCAGGAGCACGGGGGCATTTATCGCCCAGTAGCGTATTTGTCTAAAACCTTAGACTCGTGGCTAGAGGGCTTCCAGCCTGTCTGCGCGCAGTGGCTGCAGCGGCGATCATGGTGCAGGATGCAGAACGTATAGTGTTGTCACATCCACTCATAGTGCACACCTCTCATCAGGTAGGAGCTTTTATGCACAACATTTCTACGCAGCATTTGACTGCTCAACGATGTTCTGGCTATGAAGTAATATTATTAGCTACTGCTAATTTAACATTGAAACCAACTCCCGTAGTTCATGGCCCAACCTTATGTTTGCATAAGTTGTTATTGCAGGGTGAATTTGAGGACAGCGATCATGACTGCCTAGCCAGGATTCATAATTCGACGGCTTGCAGGCCAGATGTGTTCGCATCTGTCCTGGAGGAGGGGAAAACATTGGTATGTAGATGGATCATGCTATAAACCAAATGATAATGAATACTGGTGTGGGTATTCGATTGTTGAATTACCTGACTGTGTCATAGAGGCCTATTCTTTGCCATATAAATCAGCACAAGTGGCAGAATTAATTGCGTTAACAATAGCTTGTCAATTGGCAAAAGATCAGTGTATCAAAATATACACAGATTCAAAATATGCACACGGAATTGTACATGATTTTGCCAAACTGTGGGAAGAAAGGGATTTTAAAACTTCAGAAGGAAAACCCATATCCCACCACAGTGTTGTGGCTGAACTGATTCATGCAGCACAGTTACCGTCAAAATTGGCTGTGATAAAAGTAACTGGGCATGCATCAGGAGAGTCAGAAGAGGCAAGGGGAAATAGACTTGCAGACGAAGTAGCTAAATGGGCAGCTAGAGATGTCCTATCAAGTCCACATGTTGCCAAAGCAGGAACGAGGTGCCCATGATGTCCTTTGTGTTGACTAATGATTTGGATATTAAAATATTACAGGCAAACCCCACTCAAGGGTGATCTGGTTTTGCTCTACTCCTCCTCTTGGGCACGAAGATGAAAAACCGGATCAACAGTATTTTGAGAGAAAAGCGCGAAGACTACCGGCGGAATCCAGATTGTTCTGCCAGCCTCTCCTCAGCTAAGGCTTTGTATATGGTCTTATGCAAACACTATCTGGTGTCTGGTCCATTTGTCACCTAGAGAGCGTATTCCGCCCAATTGTGAATCAAATTTCTGGATAGTTATAGCAAATGTAAGTAAAAATACTTTGTTGTTATTAGATGCTTGTTTGATCTGTGTTAAGACCAATCGACATAAAGCTAGTAAATATGATTCTCTTACACACCCGGAACTGCATTTCCAGCATTTACAAATAGACTTTACAATCATGCCTCCTTGTGGAAATCACAAATGTTTGCTTGTGATAGTGGACCGTTTCTCTAAATGGCCTGAGGCTTTCCTGTGTGGAAGAGAAAATGTACAGACTGTGGTGAAGGTACTTGCTAAGGAGATTATTCCTCGTTTTGGTATACCAACGGTTATAGAAAGCGATAATGGTACACCGTTTACCTTCAAGGTTACCCAGTTGCTAGCTAAAGAGTTAGATATTAACTGGCATCTGAACATACCCTATCATCCCCAGTCGTGTTCGGTAGCGGAACGTTTGAATCAAACGATAAAAGATCGAATTACGAAAGCATGCATGGAGACAGGTCGAAATTGGGTCGACGTACTACCTGCAGTATTGGCAGAAATAAGAATGTCCCCCTCATCGACAACAAAAAAAAGATGTCTCCATTTGAAATACTAATCCGTGGTTAAGGTCGCTCTGCTGTAATAGGTCTCTCTCCACAGGTGACACGGAGGTGATCACCGCGGATTACGTGGATTCCCTGGTCAAAACTTTAAATAGCGTAAATGGTGATGTTTCTCTCTCTCTCTCTCCCTGCAGAGAGGCCTACTCATTCTTTTGCTCCAGGCCAACAGGTGTTGATAAAGTGCCTGAAACCTCCAAAGCTCGGAGAGCCAAAATATCTTGGACCTGCGACTGTCATCGCTGTGACGCGGACAGGGGTGCTGACTGATTTCCAGCCACAGTGGATCCATGCAAGCAGGCTAAAGGCGGCTCCGGAGACAGGAGGGGATCTGTGATCGTATCTGGAGCTGGATCGAGTTCGAGGAGCTGAGAGAGGAGTCAAGGTGCGGAAGGGGCGTAAGGAGAAGCAAGAGTTTACAATCATCATTCCTGATATTTGTGTGGCCATGGGTATGAGACAAATGATATTCCTGGTCATTCTGATAAGTTTGTTTAGTTGTACGCACACTTTTATAAGTACAGGTAATGAAACGTGGCTTGGGCATGATGATACACCCCATGCCTATGCCACGAATATATGTGGTGGAGATTTGCTAACTATACGGCAAAGGCCGAAGGGAAAAAGGGGTCTTGCTATGTCTGTACAAAAATGCCCCACAGTGCGGTCGGTCCTCGGGTAATTGTTAAAGCCCCACCACCGCAAGATTGGGAATGCGTTTCTTTTATTAGTGTTGCAGGCTTGTTTCCTGCTTTGAAGACTTCTGGACAATGAAGGTGCAGACCAAATGGTACAATATGGTTTATACCCCAAGTGTTTGTAAGAGTGACAATCGTGAGTTCAATCCCTGACTCGTTATTTTGTGTAGAAAGAATTGAAGGAAAACAGAAGTTGGGTGAAATTCCATTGAGATAGTGTGATCGAGTTTATCAATATTGCCAGATGAAAATTATTACATGCTGTCATTATTGTCTTTTGAATGAGGAGACCTGTTACAGGACACATGGGTTGAAATGTATTAAAGAATGATTATATTCCATATTATTATCTAGGTATGAGAATGATATGAATTTAGGATCAGGGAACTCTGCAGCGAGTGTTTATGAATTCATTGTTTATTTTAAACAAAAGCAAGCAACTGTTAGAAAACACTCTCTGTCATTCTGTTGAGTCCAGACATGTCTTACCCCTAATTTTTCTCCCTCTCTCTCATTCTTATATATACAACGCATTCTTTCTGAATCCTCCTTCTGTATCCATCTCTCTCTCTCGATATTATGTTTTAAATATGTCTTACTTATATACGAAGTATGCATGCTTAAATGTATACATTAGCTTCTCTTGGTTTAATGTCCCAAATGAGGACAGGAATGTTAGGATTACAAGGGTAAAGGAGTTCGAGAGAAACTCTGAAGACAGTTCATCATTCTTCGCAAAAGTCTATTCCTAAAATGTCCATGTTTTTCTGTACATGTGGCTATTTTATATAAACACATGTTCTTGGCCAAAGATCCTACGTGAATGTTATTCATATCCTCATTGGTTAAGAGGATGAAACTCCCCTCGACATATGCCTATATAATATCTGTATTTTCTATGAATAAATTGAAGTATTGAGGATACATTTGACTGTGTGTTTTCTTGCTTCCCGGCCGTATACTCTTTGAGGGACTGAGAATTTTTCAAGGTGGCAAAGAGAATTTACTGAGGGACCAAATTGTTATTCTTTATTAACAGAGACCATTTTGGAGGCTCAGGAAACCTTTGCAGGTGTTTTGAGTTGATTAGCTGGTTGGCATGTCACATATCTAATATTGTTGAAGATAGTGAATTGGTGGGTTTTTGTTAAATGTGAGCCAAAATCATCACAATTAAAAGTACCAAAGACTTAAACTACTTCAGTCTGTGTGCACTGAATTTATTTAATACACGAGTTTCACAATTTGAGTTGAATTACTGAAATAAATGAACTTTTCCACGACATTCTAATTTATTGAGATGCACCTGTATAACTTTTCACTTTACTCCCACTTTAATCCTGTGGGTGTCAGCTCAGCATCTCATACATTTTTTGCCAAGAGTAAATCTACAGCTCCTTTTTGTCAAACCAATGGAACATTTCTATGCATCAAACATTAGGGAGGACCAGGCTGATAAATGTGCAAGGCTGCATCTAGTCTTTGACCTGTAAGAGAGCCAGGTCAGCGTCTTGAGCCAACTGCTGCAGGTTCTTGACGGCTGAGCAGGTTTTGATGAGCCGCACTAGAGCAGGAGAGCAGTCCAGAGGGAGCTGAGCTAGTAAGGCCTTCTCATTGTCCAGGAGCAGCAGTGCGTGATACGGCCTGCAGGGGGCACAGCATCCC
Organism: Sinocyclocheilus anophthalmus; assembly: GCA_018155175.1. Classification (NCBI taxonomy): domain Eukaryota; kingdom Metazoa; phylum Chordata; class Actinopteri; order Cypriniformes; family Cyprinidae; genus Sinocyclocheilus; species Sinocyclocheilus anophthalmus. Next base: position 151,799 of record JADLZN010008759.1, read on the forward strand.
AACACTACTTGCAGTTCAAATTACACTCTGGTCTTAATAGCAAGTGCACTTGATCATGCAGAAAAGCAGGAGAGACTAAGGCTTTGTTCAGAATATCATATAACCATACTGGTTACAGTATCTTACTACTTACTTGCTGAAGTAAACAGTCTACATACTGTGCACAAAGAATACATGGATAACCTACTACTATTTTTGCCAAAACTGAGGAATACTGCATCCCATAATTCAGTGTGATCAAACTGAAGAGCATTTGATGAAGCAAAATAGCCATTTTCATTTTCCAGAAAATAACTGGATGCAACTTGCTGAATTAAATGCAGCTTGATAAATAAACTGAATATAAGCTGTAACTCACCGAATGGCCTTTAGGCTGCGCTCAAGAGCTTCTGGTGGGATATGTTTCCCTCCTACACGGTGGATTTTGTGTGGCAGGCAGAAGCTGACCTCTAGCCAGTTATTAATGTGAAGCCGAACGACTCCAGTTGTGCAGAGGCTGAAAACAATACACAATAGCATCATGACAAAAATGACAAGAGCTGTTCTTTTACTGCAGAATACGAACAAAAGCAAATAGCTGTTTGTCTGCACGGCCGGTATGATTTTCATGCTGGTAAAGGTTAACGATTTGTTTAGATGTTCAACATCAAGTAACAATCCGGCAAACCCACCTGTAAATCCCTACAACATAACATGCTGCATGATTTTTCCCAAACAGGACATAAGGGTGTGCAATATATGTGCAACATCTACGATAATATCATAATTGTTGTTTTAATGATGTGGAAGCTGACATTGAGCACGTTTACATGCACACCAGTAAGCTGATAACTCACAAATATCAGCTTATTAAAATAACCAGTTTTCCCCGTTTACATGCACATCAGTAACCTGACAACGCAAGTAAGCTGCGTTTACGTGACTTCATTAATAAATCAGGTTATTTACCTGTAGTGACGTCAATATATAATCATTTGCTTATCTGACTCCGAGTATGCCATACATTTGTCAGTTGTGATGTTAAATTAAGCTTGCAACATGTCGGGAAACTTACAGCTTACATATGATCCTCTCATGCAGTTATAAACGCAGCATTGTGACTGAACCACTTCTTCTGCTGCACAAGATGAGAACACATTTTTATCATTTTCTGAGTCATTAAAAAGTTTGCTTTTGTGATATATTTCCTTCTGTCTTTACTGCAAGATGTTTGCTCGGTCTAGATGTGCTTAAATCTGCACTAACGATGCGTTCCTGTCACGTAGGCCTATCACACATGCGCACCTCGATAAGCCGACAGAAAGCGGGTTACATGCCGTGCGAAATCGGAGTAAGAGGCAAAAAACTACCTGTTGTGACTGGTTTATGCTTACGCCGTTTGTGACCTTACTCCGATAAAATGGGAGGACTGTTTACCGCGGTAGCCGTAACACCCCTTTCTGCACCTCAAGTGCGGTTTCTGCTTATAACGCAACCTTATGCACTTACGAGACTTAAGAACATGCATGTAAACGCACTCATTATCCCTAGATTCCCGGTGGCGCGGTGCACACAAAACAACAAACTTTGAGGCCAAAACTACTAAAACTCTAAAAATACCTACGACTAATTCAAAACGTTCACACCCATGATGAAAACAACACACCGCGCCGGGTTGACATAAGACTCTGAGAAAACAGTGTGGTGTTTAATTCATGAAAGAATCAGCATTTTTGAAAAGACTACCACATCACACACTACAGCAGTCCCAATGTATCATGCAGAAGCAAAACAAAAAAGTCCGATAAGTGTACCTAACATGAAGGAAATCAGGGGTGAAAGGAATTAGTGGTATGCGTACCCGAGGATTTCAAATCTATATATTGTGTAAAACAACCCATTTAGGGTCTATATTCCCGAGAGCAAATATTATTTCAAAACACTAATAAGAATGAGACAATTTATCACAATGGTAGCTGCAGGGGGTGTTGTGATACGAAACTATAGTGTCTTATTATTCTAATAGAATTGATTAATTGTAAGAAATTAATATGAAAGAAGATGCACACATCTAACAAGGCTAGGGAAAAAAAAGTTAAACTGCACCTGAAAATCCTTTATGCGGCAAATATTGACTAATGAAAAAGTTAATTTTTGTCTGCTGTGACCTGACCGGCGCCACGCAGAATATGAAGAATATGAAGAGTTAAACCAGCCAAGGTACAAACGCAAAAGGATTCCGAATAGCTCGCAACTAGTTAGAATGTCGGTCTCGTCCTCGCCAGGTGCGGCCTCTTAATCTCTAATCGACGGTCTGCTCTCTAACCACCCACGAGACTATGTGGGTTTGTGCGGTTTGTAGTCTTTCTGAGCGTGGTTGGTGTGCGGACAGGACGGGTGCCAAAAAGGTTCCCAGAAGTACGGTCGGCGCCCGCATTGGTGCTTTGTTAAGCTGAGTTGTCGCTAAGCAAAGCAAACATACTTACAAAGCGGCCTTCTAATCATGACAGCCCGAACTACCTATTCCCGACGGCTGAAGCAGAAATAGCCTGACAATCAAAGGAAATTTGTGAACGTTGGTGTCTTGGACTTGGTAGATCCTAGTATGCGCTCTGTTAAAGTCTCTAACCGCAGATGCCAGGAGTGCTTGGGTTAATGTTGTTCAATATAAACCAACTCACCTGTCATAGGCCTCTTTTAGGTCTCTTGCTAATTTACACTTGGGAAGGATTTGGCGAAACGGCGACTGTGGAGTGCCATCCGCTATAATGACAGGTAAACAGCAAGGTGAAAATCATGCAGCACCTTCAGTAATTGCATTTGCAGGACAAACACTAGAGATGTCTCACTCTCGGTCATGGTGGTGACCTCGTCCTGCACTGCCAGCATAAGCTTGGCCTCTCTGGTGAGGTACTGGCACCTGCGCTCCTCGTGCTGCAGGGCGATGGCAATGCGACGAGACAGGTTATGCATACAGTTGATGACCGAGGCGTCTGCATTGGCCTGTAGAAGGCAGAAAATCGAGATGAAAGATGGTTATTGTTCAGTTGATGAGTGGGTCAGTGACACGGCACTCATTTATTGCTCGTAACTATTAGTTCATTACACAACATTAAAAATGCAATAATTAATGCATATGCCTCTTCTATGATGACCATTTTGTAAATTAGTATAGAAACTCATTTTGATATTTTTGGGGGACATAAAGTAAAAAATGTCAAACTGTCCTGAAAACATAATGAAAACAGACTCTTTAAAAATATGAAACATTAGGCATAATCTTCTAATATTATTTCTTAGAGATAAATAAATACATTTAAATATATGAATAAATACAATTTCACAAGCTCATTGCTTAATGTATTATTTGTATTTCCTTTTCCTGGACACAGTTCTTTGTCACTGACAATAAATTCCAAAATATTTTTTTTTTTGCTTCTAATTGTTTGTCTGTTTGACTTCACAATGCCTGAAATTTTAGTTTCAGATATGAGCCATCATACATGTGCAAAGCCGCCACGTTCCATGATTATGAAATATATATATATATTATATATATAATATAATATTATATACTCTACCCACTTCATATATAATAATTTAGAACATATCCATTCATTAAACCTAATCAGAACTAACTCTGAACATTTATATAAGGCAATAGAGTATAGTGTGGTTACACAATATAATTCACTGCACAGGCCATTGAAGATAAAATTTGTAAGTATATGTGAGTGGGTGGAGTCATGCAACTTTTTGTCCATGTCTATTAATTTATTTCAAAATTAAAAATGCAATAACTTATGACTTGAATACATCCCTTCTATGATAAACGATGCGGGGGCAACACAAGAGCAAAACATCTGGTACACTTACGGCGGAGGGTGAAGGGGTGATACTACAGGGGGAGAATGCATTACATGAGTCATATGTTATAGTTAAGAGGGGCATAAAGTACAACGCACAGAACACCCTAAGTATTTTATTAATATGCTCGGGAGCAAATGTGGCACGGAGTCATCGTATTCTTGCTATCATACATGTGAAGGAGTGACAGAGGAGAGTAAACTGCGAACGGGAAAAGTTGGGGGGCTGGCTGAGAACGGAATCGTAATTTTGCATTTTCTGGCAGGAGCGTGGCGGGACATCCCGGCACGCTGACATGTCAAGTAATGGTGGCACAATCCGGGGGGTGTGTGAGTGTGTGTGCAGTCCGGATTGCAGAGAACGGTCCCCCGCCTGTCATTCTGCCTGATAGACACACAACTGAGCTTATACACACATACCGCCCCTGTCTGAGAAGCACACTAAAACACATTCGAGGGCCTCTGGGCCCGGTCGGTCCTGCGACCGCACTGGGGGGGGGGAGAGGATCCCCTTCTCTGTCTTTCTTTTCGGTGTCGGGCACAGAGATGTACACATACGGCGGGGACAGTGGACACAGTGTGGATGTGACACAAGTGTGTTCCAGTGGGGCGTGACAAACGCTGCCCGGAGGGTAAAAAAAGGGGGTCAAAGAAAGGCGTCAATGGAGCATGGTTGGACATATGCATACACAGTGACGACGGGGGGTTGAGGGGGGCAGAGAGTGCAAAGGCAAACCGGTATGGTTTGGGGTGGGGAGTGAGAAAGTGCCTCACCCAGGCAGTCGTGTGTGTGGAGTTCCCTTAAAGCATTGCAGGGGGTATTACTTTTATATGTAATGTCATGATAATCACACATTTGAAGTTTATCTTAATATTTTTGTTGGCCACTGTATCTCAAATAGTGATGTGCAAAATATTTCAACTTAAATTGATGATAGTACATTAATTGACAAACTTATACATCATGAATTCAACTTATACATTAAAATGTATATTATTTATTGCAATATATAACAAATAATGAGCAATCAAACAAACCATGAGCAAACTAATTGATGAAAGTCTTCAGATACTGTACATGTTGCACCTTAATTTAGACCAAAATACTGTTGTTGTTTTATACTATATAACTTACTGCATAACAGACTTGTGCGTTTTGTAGGAAATTTGTGCTTGTGCTCTTTCTTTAAAATAAATTGCACTTGGTTTGATATTTTCTATATCTAATGTCATGATAGTCATGCATTTTTAAGTGTATCAATATTTTTTCATTTGAACAGTCATTACAGTATATTAATTTATAGACTTTTCCCATATATATTAATAGATTTGTGTTCATTAAGAGTTTAAATGTATTGTTTTCTTACCCTTAATGCAAAAACGACACTGAACAGGATCATGGTGGGCAGTTCTCTTTTGGGGGAGGGGTCGGTTTTGGAGACCTGGCGAAGGAACATCATTAATAAATGGATTTAGATTAAGCTTATTTTATGATTAAGCATGTATTTCAAGGAGACACATGTAATGATCATTTTAGAGCAATGCTAAATAATGTTTTGCTTTCTTTTAACGTTTTATCATAACAGTAAGTTAACTGAATGTTGCATAAAGAGTATTGTAGTTCAGATTATAAAAAAGTACAGTCTTTTAAGAAACTGCATAGTATTTTTTACATTTGAGAAATAAATGTGAACTTTTAAGTATGTGTATGTAGATTATACCGTCATTGTGCAGGTTAGTATAACTGATCATGAAGCATTTTATGATGCAGCATGCATAACAGACAGTGATCTTTTAATATTCTGAATCAATACTGAATTTACTTGTAGCTTGACTTGATTGAGGTTAAATCTTAGCTGTTAAAACATGTTCAACAAATGCAAAGTGTTTGTTTGCAGGAAGAGCATTTCATTCTACAGTGGACTCCTAACATATTTTCCCTCAAACAGAAGGTGGAGCTCTTAGCCTGTGTTCATGATAGTCACCAGTGCTGTCGCAACATCATCATACATCACACACAGACTTAAACATGAGATGTTTATGAGAAGAATAAATGGTTACCAAACAGCACAGTTCAAAAGCATTTCCTTCACTCTCAGACTATGCAATATAACAGCAATATAACATTAAAAGGTTTGTGGTCAGTATGTTTTTATTTATTTATTATTTTATTTGTATTTATTCTTTTTTTTGAAGAAGAAGAAATAATTGATACTTTTATTAGCAAGGATGTACTACATTGAGCAAAAGTGCCAGTAATGTAACAAAACATCTTCTTTAGTACTTTCTATTTTGGTTTCCACAGAAATATTAGCAGCACAACTGTTTTCAACATCGATAATAATAAGAATGGTTTCTTGATCAGCATATTAGAATGATTTCTGAAGGATCATGTGACACTGAAGACTGGAGTAATGACAGCTGACTTTCTCCCTGCTTTGCTGACCATACATTTTGACACTTTTTAATTAAAATTTTACAATAAATGACATTTTAAAAAATAATAAAATACAAAAGAGTCATTTTAAATTGTAATATTATTCCACAACATTACAGTATTTTTTATCAAATAAATCAATTTACAAACCACTAACAAAATCGCCTATGACACCAATACTTATGAACCTCTAATATGTCTTTTAACTGGCCTGACATCTTTCAGAAAGAAATTTAGCTTGTCTCACCTGAATAGTATGTGGAGGCTGCAATAAGGTTGGATGTCCGACGAAGCGCACATTGTCTATTTTTAGTTCAAACTTCTTGCCGCACATATCAGACTTGGTGGCCAGAATGGTGGCGAGAATAATATCAGAAAACCTTTTAAGGTAAAGGAATAAAGAGAGGAATAAAGTACAGTGATCAAAGAACAAGTGAAAATAAAATCAGTGCATTACAGTGGAGGGTCTGATTGGCTGTCAAGCTCTAATCTACTCAGCACTGAGAATTACACACTCTAACCCAAATTTCTAGGGGATTCACAAGGGAAGGATGATTGGACAAATGATTTGGTGATCTGGACTTTTCTTTTCCTGATCTAAATCAAAGTCTCTTTAAGACAAGTCTCAGAACGCTGACTGTTTCTATAGCAACCGGGACTTCTAGCAGCTGCAGTGACGAGCTGGCTTCACCAATTGGCTCTTCTCCCTCTCCCCCTTTCTTTCCCCCGAGCCTTCTCTGTCGTCACTCCACCCTCTCCCACTTCCAGCATTTTATCCCCCCTCTTCAGCATGGATTCGCTGCCCCTTTCCCCGCTCTTTCTCGTCCCTTCTGTACGATCCTTCATTCCTTTCACAATACGCTGATTCGGACGTCCTGTCCTTTGTCTTGCTGGCTGGGTTCGGCGTCCTACTTTCTTGTGTCTTTAGCACGCTACCGGGCCCGACTTTTATCGCATTGTACATCGCCGGTGTGCCTGGCTGCCCCTTTTTTATTGCCTTCTAGCGCAAGCGGCGGGTCTCTGTTCACTCAGCCTTCAGTCTATAACCAAGAAGGCCCATCGTACAAAAGGCAGTGGTCTGATTTAAACATTTAATCGCTTTCAGTGGTGAAATTATTTTGTGAGGAAGAAAAATGAAAGGAAAACAGGTCTTTAATTGTATTGAGTTTATGAACATTGCATTAAAGCTGCCCGTTACAGCTTTTGACTGAATGACATTTCTAGATTGCAAGATTAACCCACATGATTTATTATTATGGAATAATGTACTTCAAAGAATTTAACAAAATTATAACTTTTTTTCAAATCTGTTACTGTGACCCAAGTTTGAAAGTGATACTATGAGCTTAGATTACATAAATAGTAAATAACAAACAATTACTCACAATTTCCCAGATTACATTTGCCATTGAATGCATACATATGTGATCTAAAAATCTACATATATGCCAGACAAATTATCAGGGAGAAAACGTGAACAAAGGTGGGGTGCTCTGGAGAAAGGAGAGGTGGTTCAGAATTGTGATTCAATCTTACCCTGCTACCAACTGTTCATCAGTTAGTGGAGTTTGTTCTCTGAAATGGGAATATGGCCATAAAGAAAGAAAGAAAAAAAAAACGAACAAACAAAAAGGAAAAATGCAGCAGACAAGTCGGCAGGATGCATGACATAAGGGTGACAAAAACAAACCAAATTTTAAGAATTTAAGATTGGTCAACCAGGACAGCAATTTGTTTTCTTTTTATATATTTAAATATAGCACAATTCAAACAGAACAATAAAAATACAACAATAAACTTGTCTGATGAAACATAACTTTTTTTTTGCATTTAAACGCATAACTATTGAATTGTAATCTACTTTTAACTAGGTCTCTCTAGGATCAGGCCATACATATATTGTGTTCAAATCTACATAATAACCATATTCTTAAATCGCCACAACACCAACCAAATTCACCACATCATTTGCTGAAAATGCATTCACCCAGGACCATCCAAGATGTAGATGGTTTGTGTCTTCATCAGAACAGATTTGGAAAAATTTAGCGTTATATCACTTGCTCAGCAGTGAATCATCTGCAGTGAATGGGTGCCGTCAGAATGAGAGTCAAACAGCTGATAAAAACATCACAATAATCCACATGACTCCAGTCCATCAGTCCAAGTCTTGTTTTTACAACCTGCAGTTTTTTCACTCACAAATCCTCAGGCATTTAAAGTGGTCATATTATGCGATTTCAAGTTTTTCTTTCTCTTGGAGTGTTACAAGCTCTTGGTGCATAAAGAAGATCTGTAAAGTCGCAAAGACTAAATTCTCAAATCCAAAGAGATATATTCTTTATAAAAGTTAAGAGTCAGCCACGCCTACTTAAAACGTCTCGTTCTAACACGCCCCCCCATATCTACATCACTATGTGGGAAGATTTGCATAACCGGTCCGCCCAAATGTTCACGTAAAGAAAGAAGGCGTAACTTTTATTCGCGCTGTAGTATTGTTGCCGCCGCCATGTCGTGAAGAGCTGTGTTTCTTGTGAAAGCGAAACTATTTGTTTGGTCTTTCCCAAAGAGGATGATATCTGCTATCGTCCTTGCCTGTGAGCTGATTGCCGTGCCTGGTCCGCTGAGGGGAATACAGTAGGGTCCACTTCCTGATACGAAGCGAGTCCAGCCTGGGGTCGTCACCTATGTTTGCCGCAAGCCCTCCGCACGCCTTCGTTGAATCTGCCGCCTCTCTCGCCACTTATCCCCCGGCCTCTGCTCAACTCTCCCCGCGGTGGTTCGTTGTAAGCGAAACTCTGTTGGCCTCAAAAATGGACACAACAGAAATCAGTGTTAAGTGAATGAGTATTTACAACACTGTTCCAGAACGTCAACCCAAATAATTCAGATGTGTGGCAGCATCATTTGTATGGGGACCGTTTCTGATCCTGAGAGAGTATACTACAATGCCGCCTGTTTCTGACTCACAGACTGTAGAGTTTTTATATTTTAAATATTTAAAGCAAGTTTGTTGGGCAGTGTAGAGTAGGCTTGTTGTTTGTCATTTCTCTGATCACAATGCAGACATGGTTTTATGTTACACGCTGGCGTCGATGCAACGCAATGCGGAAAAGACGTATAAATCATTATATCCATAATTATTTCCCCAATGGGATGCAACGAATTGCCTCGTTTATATGGTTTTTCATGTTTTTGATCATCGCTCCGTCCGGCACAGGGCATCATCCAATATGGTAGGGCTGAAATTTCCCCGGCTCACGCTTGAGTATTCTGAGAATCCCATCACAACACCCAGGATAACTGCCAATCAGAGCACAACCACCTCGCTTTTCAGAACGATTATTGTTTGTAAAAATCGACAGCGTTCAGAAGGGCGGGGCGTAGAGGAGAAACAATAATGTACAGTAATGTGGAAAATAATGTGTTTTTTTTTTTACTTTAAACCGCATAAACACATTCATTACAGCAAATACACAAAATAATGTTCTTTTTTAGCAGCATCATATGACCCCTTTAAACTTTACCCTCCATTCCCATGTGTCCTCTCACATCAAAATCCACCAAAACATTTGTTTTTAGAACTCTTTTTTTTGCTTGTAATGTTTTTCACCTGCATTACTTTGTGCCTATTTTCTCCTGATTTAAAAGAAAAGTTTTTGTGTTACTGTTTTTTTCTGGAGAAAGCAATCTTTTAATCGAATGGTTTGGAAGCAACGTTTTCGTTTTCAAATTTACAAAGCCTTAATGATGGATTTGCTTATTACAAACACACAGCGTTTCACTTCACAAGACATTAATTGAGGGACTGGAGTGGTGTGGATTACTTGTGGATCATTGTGATGTTTTTATCCGCTGTTTGGACTCTCATTCTGACGGCAACCATTCAATGCAGAGAACCCATTGACGAGAGACGTAATGCTAAATCTAAATGTTCTGATGAAGAAACCAACTAATCTTGGATGGCCTGAGGGTGAGTACATTTACATTTGTGGTTGAGCTATTCCTTTAAGTACTCACTAATGACCATGTATAATATCCAGACAACAATCTACAATCAACCAACACAAAAACATATGGCACAAAGGACATAAAGAACTATTGTTGGTCTCTTAAGTGATCTCTTAACGTGCAATCAGGTAGGGCTGTGCAATTAACGCATGTGATTTTCCAAGTCGCATCTCGTCAGTAAAGCCGGTTCCGTGATTAGTAGTAAATCTCCATCACCTGCTTTCCGATGGGCGGCATTTAATACACAGAGCCGTAGTTCACCGACAAGCTAGACAATATCATGTTCATAATCGAATGCGCTTCATCTGCGATTCAATCACATGCGATTAATTGCACAGCCCTACCACCAGGGATTACTGCATGCAGAAAATGCTGACAACAACAGAATGCAAAGAAAACACAACTCTAGTATACTTTACAACAACAACATGCATAGTTCTAAAGGAACTTACAAAAGGAAAAATAAACCCTTAATTCTTGTCTTTGCATAATACCTTGAATCACCATCCTGGTCCTCTATAGAGTCACCTGAAGTATTCAAGGCATACGGACTCCGCTGTTTTGCTTTGATGAAAGAAAATACACACCTTGAAAAGGGCAATTCTTTGTGTATATTGTGTATATAGTGTAAAGTAATATGACTGAGAGTGCAAAACAGTCTTTTTGCAATGTGTCATGACAGTGTGACCGTGTCTGGTTGATACTCAAATATGTAACCCTGGAGCATAAAAGTGGTCATAAGTAGCACGGTTATATTTGTAGCAATGGCCAACAATACATTGTATGGGACAAAATTATCGATTTTTCTTTTATGCAAAAAATCATTGGGATATTAAGAAAAGATCATGCTCTATTAAATTATTTAGTAAATTTCCTACCATAAATATATCAAAACTTAATTTTTGATTAGTAATATGCATTGCTAAGAACTTCATTTGGACAACTTTAAAGGCGATTTTTTCCATCCGGGGGTGTAGATTTTTTTGCACCCTCAGATTCCAGATTTTCAAATAGTTGTATCTCAGCCAAATATTGTCCTATCATAACAAACCATACATCAATGGAAAGCTGGTTTATTTAAAATATATATTCTCATATAAATCTCAATTTCAAATTAACCCTTATGACTGGTTTTGTGGTCCAGGGTCACATACACAGACGTAAATATCAGCTAGTCTCTAGTACAGAGGCCAGAATTACACACAGAAGAAGAGGAAGCAGGAACACTTACATGTTGCTGATGAAGTGTTTTCAGATACCCTCTGAAACGGGTATCGGAAGAGCAGTTTATTTCCTCTGCTGCCAGAGCTAACTAGTATAACACTTATGGGGCTTGTCTTTTCTCCATTTTGCTGCAGGCTGGATTCAGACTGTTTCCACATCAGCTTAGCATCTGCATTTAAATCTACAGACCACTGCTTGTACATCCTGATGCGTTTTCTTAAGTATATATAATCTCAAGCGAATTCAGTTTGCAGCTGGAGCTAAAAACGTGCAATGTAGTATTTACATTACAGGGTTGGACAAGTGTGGACAGCTAAAGGCTTGCACTGCATGATAATTTAACTGAATGAGTATAAAACATCTGGTGCACCTGTTCAACTGCATCTCAAATAACATGAAAAAAGAAAGAACTGAACTAAACGAATTTGTGAGATAATAGCAGCATGACCAATTCTGTTAGCCTCCTCGCTAGCCAAAACCACAACATTAACGCAAACCAGTTAACGTTAGTGGTATCATTCACAAGATAGTAACGTTAAATCAAAATATTTTATCCATCAGTCACCTTCTGGCGCCATGTAAATATGTGCAACTAATCTAACAGTTAAGTTTAGCAATGAAAGCTAAATAAGTGCTATCCTTAACTGAAACATACAGCAGATCAGTGTTTGGTGTTACACTACGTGCGCCGTAGAAATACAATGACTAGATGCAAAGGTTCCTTATATCCCATCGTATTTAACGAATGAATGAAGTTCGTTTTACACGTTTTAAACTTTTTTTCTACGTGAAGCACTTTGTCCTAGGTTTTTATTTTTAATAACTGACAAGTTGAAAAAGGTAATATAGCCTAATTTGGTTATATTAGTTGCATTGTCTTTTCTAATTTACTTTTAATTATGATATAGACCCACTGTCTTATCTCGCTCACTTTATACTCCTAAGATTTGAACAACGATGTACAAGTGAGAACATGTAATTGCGTGAATTTTAGGAAACATGAAATGGTAGCTATAAAATAGCCTAAATTAGCTACAAACCCAATTCCAAAAAAGTTGGAACACTCTACAAATTGTGAGTAAAAAAGGAATGGAATAATTTACAAATCTCATAAATTTATATTTTATTCACAATAGAATATAGATAACATATCAAATGTTGAAAGTGAGAAATTTTGAAATGTCATGCCAAATATTGGCTCATTTTGGATTTCATGAGAGCTACACATTCCAAAAAAGTTGGGACAGGTAGCAATAAGAGGCCGGAAAAGTTAAATGTACATATAAGGAACAGCTGGAGGATCAATTTGCAACTTATTAGGTGAATTGGCAACATGATTGGGTTTAAAAAGAGCCTCTCAGAGTGGCAGTTTCTCAGAAGTCAAGATGGGCAGAGGATCACCAATTCCCCCAATGCTGCGGCGAAAAATAGTGGAGCAATATCAGAAAGGAGAAAATTATCATCATCTACAGTGCATAATATCATCCAGAGATTCAGAGAATCTGGAACAATCTCTGTGCGTAAGGGTCAAGGCTGGAAAACCTTACTGGATGCCCGTGATCTTCGTGCCCTTAGACAGCACTGCATCACATAGGAATGCTACTGTTATGGAAATCACAACATGGGCTCAGGATTACTTCCAGAAAACATTGTCGGTGAATTCAATCCACCGTGCCATTCGCCGTTGCCGGCTAAAACTCTATAGGTCAAAAAAGAAGCCATATCTAAACATGATCCAGAAGCGCAGGCGTTTTTTCTCTGGGCCAAGGCTCATTTAAAATGGACTGTGGCAAAGTGGAAAACTGTTCTGTGGACAGACGAATCAAAATTTGAAGTTCTTTTTGGAAAACTGGGACGCCATGTCATCCGGACTAAAGAGGAAAAGGACAACCCAAGTTGTTATCAGCACTCAATTCAGAAGCCTGCATCTCTGATGGTATGGGGTTGCATGAGGTTGTGTTGCTTTGGCATGTCCCAGGGGAGTGGCAGCCTTTACACATCTGGAAAGTTCAATGGGGGGCCATCAATGCTGAAAGTTATATCCAAGTTCTAGAACAACATATGTTCCCATCCAGACGTCGTCTCTTTCAGTGAAGACCTTGCATTTTCCAACATTACAATGCCAGACCACATACTGCATCAATTACAACATCATGGCTGCGTAGAAGAAGGATCCGGGTACTGAAATGGCCAGCCTGCAGTCCAGATCTTTCACCCATAGAAAACATTTGGCGCATCATAAAGAGGAAGATGCGACAAAGAAGACCTAAGACAGTTGAGCAACTAGAAGCCTGTATTAGACCAGAATGGGACAACATTCCTATTCCGCAACTTGTCTCCTCAGTCCCCAGACATTTGCAGACCGTTATAAAAAGAAGAGGGGATGCCACACAGTGGTACACATGGCCTTGTCCCCAACTTTTTTGGGATGTGTTGATGCCATGAAATTTAAAATCAACTTATGTTTCCCTTAAAATTATACATTTTCTCATTTTAAACATTTGATATGTTGTATTCTGAATAAAATATTAAAATTTGAAACTTCCCCATCATTGCATTCTGTTTTTATTCACAATTTGTCCCAACTTTTTTGGAATCGGGTTTGTACTTAAATTCAAGTGTAACATAAATAAATACACTTACAAAAAGAGTAGGATTTTCCTCTGGTACATGCCTTTGTAATAAATAAAAACAATTATTGTTATAAAGTGAAAGTCGTGACATTTGACAGTATTGTTAACCCATAATTGAATTGGTGCTCTGTTAACCCCGCCAAGTGCACACACACACCACACACACACATGTTTGTTTCTGTGAATTGTGGAAAAGAAAAGTCTTTCAATAGACTTCTATTACTTTTATACTGACCAAACAATATTTTCTATCCCCTAACCCGAAACCTACCCCTTACAGAAAACTGTTTGCATTGTTACACTTTCAGATAAACATCATTTACTATTTTTTATAATTTTGGGGACAATGTCAAAAATTTCAGGTTTTATCCATTTGGTCCTTACAATGTAGCATAAACAAGTACACACACACAGCTGATTAATGAACACAAACACACACACAGCAGTGCTTAATAAACACACACAAACACACAGCAGTGTAATGACCACAACAAGTCAAGTCAAGTCAAGTCAATTTTATTTATATAGCGCTTTTAACAATATAGATTGTGACAAAGCAACTGAACAGCTTTAATTAGTAAAATAGTGTGTCAATAATGCAAAAATGACAACAGTAAACACTAATTTTTCAGTTAAAGACATTTCATCATTCAATTCAGTGATGTCATCATCCAGTTCTGTTTAAATAGTATCTGTGCAATCAAGTCTATGATATCGCTGGAAATGAAGTGTCCTCAACTAAGCCAGCCAGAGGCGACAGCGGCAAGGAACCAACACTCCATCGGTGACAGAATGGAGAAAAAAAAAAAATCTTGGGAGAAACCAGGCTCAAGTCGGGGGGCAGTTCTCCTCTGGCCAGACAAACCAGCAGTACAGAAAAATCAATATAAGACGTAATAAAACCGATGAATAATATTAACATCAATTATTATATGATGCAATCAAACTTATATTAAAGTTTTGTAGTTCTGTATGTTGTTTCAGGGTTTCCATCATCTGTGTTCCTCTGAGGGGTTGGCATCATCTCTTTCTCAGGTGTTCTGGGATCCCGACTGAAGCTTGTGTAAATCCTAGTTACCACGGGCTGTTAATCCCGTGGCAAAAGACAGAGAAACAAATAGAAACATAATTAGCGTAGCTGCTGTTCCAACCAAGCAAAAATTATTTGTTTAACCCAAATTAACGAATAATAATGTGCATTTGATTATATATAACTGCAGTAAAAGATTATGACTGCAGTAAAGATTAGATATGCATGCATATTTTGAATGCTTGGCCAAAGAGATGTGTCTTTAATCTAGATTTAAACCGACAGAGTGTGTCTGAACCCCGAACGGTATCAGGAAGGCTATCCAGAGTTGGGAGCCAAATGCGAAAAAGCTCTACCTCCTTTCGTGGACTTTGATATCCTAGGTACTACCAAAAGTCCAGAATTTTGCGACCTTAGGGAGCGTGATGGATTGTAGCGTGGTAGGAGACTAGTTAGGTGTGCAGGAGCTAACCCATTAAGGGCCTTATAGGCAAGTAATAATATTTTGTAACTGATACGGAACTTAAAAGGTAGCTAGTGCAGAGACTGTAAAATTGGGGTAATGTTTATCATATTTTCTTGACCTGGTAAGGCCTCTAGCCGCTGCATTTTGGACAGTGCGCTCATGGAGTGCTGTCTGCTTGTTTTTTGAAGATGCAGGACAACCACCTAGCAGTTGCATTACAATAGTCCAGAAAGCCATCTAGAGGTCCATACCATCCACAAGCGCGGCCGTAAGACACATGAACTAGCTTTTCTGCATCAGAAACAAGCAACATGTTTCGTAACTTGGCAATGTTTCTAAATGGCAGAACACTGCCGTTTTGTTGTAAACCTTGGCGCTCCACGTCATGTTAATATGATTTTCAAAAGACAAGTTGCTATCTAATATAACGCCCAGATTTTTGACTGTAGAGGACGTAACCGTGCATCCGTCTAGTTGCAAATTGTCCATCCACGAGATTCCGCGTACTGTCTTTTGGTCCAATAAGTAATATCTCTGTCTTATCGAATTTAATAGGAGAAAATTATTGGACATCCAATCTTTTAAATTTTTAACACAATCTGTTAGCTTAGATAATTTAGAAGTTTCCTCTGGTCTAGGGGTTGAGGAAACCCAACTATATAGTTGAGTATCATCGGCATAACAGTGGAAACTAACCCCGTATTTCCTAATAATATTACCAAGTGGCAACATGTATATCGAAAAATAGCAGAGGACCTAGGACAGATCCTTGTGGCACTCCATATTTTACTGGTGTTAATTGAGATGATTCCCTGTTTAAATAGACAAAGTGATAGCGATCAGAAATGTAGGATTTAAATCATCTTAAAGCCTGCCCTTGAATACCGTATAGTTTTGTAATCGATCTATGAGTATGTCATGACCTATAGTATCGAATGCAGCACTAAGATCAAATAAAACTAGCAATGAGACACAGCCTTGATCTGATGCAAGAAGCAAGTCATTTGTAATTTTAAGTGCAGTTTCTGTGCTATGGTGGGCCTGAAACCTGACTGAAATTCTTCATAGGGATCATTTTTTTGCAGGAAGGAGCACAATTTGAGCAGACACAACTTTTTCTAAAATTTTTGACATAAAAGGAAGATTTGAGATGGGTCTGTAATTAGCCGGTTCACTAGGATCTAGTTGTGGTTTCTTATTAAGAGGCTTAATGACCGCCAGCTTGGATGTTTTTGGGACGTGACCTAAAGACAACGACGAGTTAATAATATTGAGATGCGGTTCTTCTGCTACAGGTAACAACTCTTTTATTAATTTAGTGGGTACAGGATCTAACATGCATTTTGTTGGTTTAGATGCAGTGATAAGTTTCTTTAGCTCTTCCTGTCCTATAGCTGTAAGCACTGCGTTTATCTTTTGGGTGCGATGAATGAAACTGAAGTAGGTATACGCTGTAAATCACATTTGTTATTTATTTCTGATGTTATCTATTTTATCAGTGAAGAAATTCATACAGTCATTACTATTACACTGTGCGGGAATATTTAGATCGGGTGGCGTCTGGTTATTTTTTAATCTAGCCACTGTGCTAAATAAAAGCCTTGGATTGTTTTGGTTATTTTTTATGAGTTTGTGGATTTGCTCGGCCCTGGCAGCTTTTAGAGCCGTCTATAGCTGGACATACTGTTTTTCCACGCAATTCTAAAAACTTCCAAGTTTTTTTCTCCATTTGCGCTCAAGACTAAGAGTTTTTTTCTTGAGAGAATGGGTATTACTGTTGTACCATTGCGCAGTACGTTTTTCTCTAAGCTTTTTCAATTTGATGTTGGCAACAGCTTCTAATGTATTAGAGAAGATAGTGCCCATGTTGCTATTTATTTCGTCTAGTTCATGTGTACTTATTTGTACACAGAGCAGTTGAGATAAATCATGCAGGTTTTTTGTGAATCTGTCTTTGGTGGCTGGAACTATAGTTCTGCCCGGACGATAACGCGGAGCCATATAGTTAATATTAGTAATAGGCAGCATGCACGATACAAGGAAATGGTCCGTAACATCATCACTTTGAGGTACAATACCATTATCAGTAAGATCAATTCCTTGCGATATAATTAAATCTAGCGTATTATTAAAACGATGACGTTTTGCTTGACTCTAAAAGAGTTTATTAGGTCAGTAAACAAATCCTAATGCATCATTTGTATTATCAAAGTGAATATTAAAATCTCCGACAACTAGCGCTTTATCAACATTAACCAATCTGTCTGAGAGGAAATCTGCAAATTCTTCTAGGAAATCTGTATACGGCCCTGGTAACGTACCGCCTATACAAACCCAGTACCAGCAAGAGATACGATAGATATTCTTTTGCATATCGCGCTGACAGTGTAACATTAAGCATAGTATATGTCTCAATGAGTTAACCCTGGGTCATCCTGTCCTTCTGAGTGCAGACATTGAGAATATCACTATATATTGTTGCAACACCGCCACCAAGACTAGTCTGACGGGGCTCATGCTTATAACTGTAGCTTGGTGGAGTAGACTCATTTATACCAATTTAATAATTTGGTTTTAGCCAGGTTTCAATCAAGCAGAGTACATCAAAACGATTCTCTGTGATCATTTCATTTACAATAATGCTTTGGGTGTGAGTGATCTAATGTTTAGGAGCCCAACCTTTAAAAATTGTTTTTGTTCATTTATTTTTAAAAATTTTCTGGTTTACTCACGATCAGATTTTTTCTAGATCCTGCTTTAAATTTATATTTTGACCTCACTATTCGTGGAACAGACACAGTCTTTATAGATTGTACAGCGCAAGTACTTCTATCATTTAAGCAGGTAGAACAAAAGTCATCAGGGCAGTTAATTTGAGATTTGACTTACTAGTCATACGGTGCGTAGCATCCTGGAGATGTTGTCCGACATGAGCTCCGCTCCCACTCTGCTCGGGTGCAGACCATCAGCGCGAAACAGCCTAGGACGCTCCCAGAAAAGATTCCAGTTATTAACAAAGAGCAGTTTCTGTTCTTTACACCATGATAATAACCATTCATTTAAAGCAAAAAGACTACTGAACCTTTAGTGTCTTCGTCGATACGTGGGAAACGGTCCTGACACGATGATCGTCGTCGCGGGCGATGTGCGGCTCACCGTCTCGATCAGGCTCCTGAAGTCCCTCTTCAGCGTCTCCGTCTGCCGCAGCTTGGTGTCGTTAGCCCCCCGCGTGAAGCACGACCGCTCCGGGGCTCTCGTCACCCTTCAGGATCGCGGGTATCTGCGCAGAAACATCGAGAACACGAGCACCAGGGAAACAGTGTTTACCTTCAGCTAATGTAGCACGGACGTGCCGGACGATGGAGTCTCCGATGATCACAGCGTCGCGTTCCGTCTCGCGGAGGAGCCGAAGCGGTTCGGGTGGAGATCTCGAAGACCGGAGGAGGGGGAGAGGTCGTCGCCCGGGGCCTGGCTCGCGTCTTCCGCTGCAGCTGCACCCAGGTCCGTTGTGTCCCGGCGCCGGAGTGAAGGACAACTGGGAAGATCGCGTCCTGGGTGCACAGGGCCTGTGCAGAGAAACACACGGAGTAGAGGTGGTGGGAGAGTTAGCAGCGCGCTGTATACTTACCTCGGACTTGTGAGCGTCAGCCTGGGATGTTTCCAGCGCGGCTCTCCGCTCTCTCAGCTGGGTCTGCCTCTCCACCAGGTCGCGAATCTGCTTCTCCCCGGCCTCCAGCTCGACCTGCACCGAATGCATCTCGAACGTGTCCTCACCTGCACTCAAGGGTAGACACACATCCGCCATTAAAGCAAGTAACAGTGAGTAAAACAATGGAAATGTGTGTGAATAGAGTATTAGTGTAAGCGAGATTAGCGGCAACCACGCTGGCGATGCTAGCGGGCTATATGCTAATAGCGGACTCGGAAGTCAAAAATAGAACCAGTGCTAACCAAGGCGCTCTGCTTGTTTTTGTTGTAGAATACGATAGGGGATATTTCACCCCCTTAAAAAACTGAAAAAGGATGGTGTATAAAACTGATTTTAAGATAAAAAATTAGACGACAAAGAATTAACTTGACGGAGCTCAAACTCAAACCACACGGCAGCAACAAACAGGAAGTGAGGTTTTTCACTCACATCAATTTGAGATGGATGAAAATGAGGCTGCATGAATACTGTATCAGAGTGCTGCAGGGATAATGTATGGGCCAAAACTCAGAAACAAGTTAGCATTTAAGCACTTCCAGTTCCTTTGTCCTGAAGTCACTGTAATTTTTAAATGGGTTTTTGGTTAAATGACTGAAATAAGGTCTGTGGTTAACACAAACTCAAGATATTTTCACATTTTATTCTACAACATAAAATACATCAGTTTTTTTTTATGCTTTTGCTTGGTCTTGAAAAATTTGGTGTCGAACATTCTTAAATGAGGTAAGTCAGGACAGGAATGACATCAAAAGTTTATAATCATGCCCTTGCAAACTATTCTAACTGAAACTTTCAGGGGAAAATGTGTTTTTAAATGAAGACTGAAAGATCCGGAATCTTGACTGGTGATGATTTGAAGTCATGTGACCATGGTGTAGTTTGTTTATAGCCTAGTCTTTAACTTCATGGCCATTGAATTTAGACTTTAAAATTACTAAAAAAAAATTGTGTTCATTTGCGAAGATTGTAGGATTAATTCACTTCTGTTGGTCACAGAGCATTTTTTTGCAGCAATTCAAAAGCCAGTAGACATTTAGAAGTTTTATTGGGGGAACTGACTTCAGGATCACCCTACAGCAGCACCATCTGGCTTACTGTCCATTCCAACAAACCCTAACTCCTCTGTGCCAGCTGAACTATGGTTCAACTATGGTACAAATTTTGACCAATTTATGCAGAAATCTTGGTAAACCCACTGTGTATTCTGACATTCCACTCTTAAATTTAGACAAACCGTTGTTGTCTTATCTGCATGTTTGCAGCTTTATAGAATTAAAATATAACTTTGTATATAACATTGTGTGTGTACACTTCTGTACCTATATGCAGCACAATCCTGCTGATTTTAATGTGATCTTCACACAGTTAAAAAACACTGACAAAGACTTGGTGGTACAGCTTGCTCTTACTCTCTTCTCAATGTGAATCAGTTCTTTAATGCAAAAAAGCAGGAAAACTCTCACAATATGTACATAAAACACAATAAAGAGGTATCCATACTGAACCTGAATCATTAGACTAACAAATCTGAATTAAAGGAGAGGGACACAAAAGTGTCCTAATATCTTGCATATGCCATTACCTGAGGTATCAGAACTTTGAGATCCAGAACCATCCTAATAGGCTATGTCTATATAATGCACATATATCTGCATATATGGCCCACCTTGCATCATAGAGCTGGAATGGGACCTGCAGAGGTATCCCATTCTGTACCCACACTCTTAAAAATAAAGGTGCTTCACGATGCCATAGAAGAACCTTTTTGCCCAAATGGTTCCATAAAGAACCTTTAACATCTGAAGAACCTTTCTGTTTCACAAAGGGTTATTTGTGGTGAAAGAAGGTTCTTCAGATTAGGTAAGAGAGAGATGGTTCTTTAAATAACCTTTGTTTGAATGGTTCTTTGTGGAACCAAAAAATGGTTCTTCTATGACATCGCTTAAAGAACCTTTTGAAGCACCTTTATATTTACTAGTGCATGTCAACCATCTGTCTGTCAGGTTCCCCTCTGCAAGTCTGTTTATAAAATTGAGGTCTAATAAGGTTATTTTAATAGTAGGCTATTTTGAGTGTAATAAAATATTACTCCATAACCACTGCTAATGCTGAACATTATGACAAATGAAAAGATAAATGAAAAAATAATGATGAATGAAAAGACTCAAAATCCATTCCTTGATTGAATGCTTTATTTATATACTTTTTGACATCTTTAATGCATTGAATCATAATTGAGTTGAGGCAGGGATCTCGAGCAGGACTTCAGAAGTAACGGATGGAGAGAGCGGACACAACTACGGACAGGAATTTCTGCCAGGTGGCCTGAACAGCGGGGCTGAACGCGGATCCAAATGCAGTCGCAACGACGATGGTGAGACAATCGGCCAACAGCTGTGTGAATCAAGAAAACGTGCATTTGTTAGGTAACAACCGTCTGTGTAACTGAGGTGCTGCGATATCCTTATTAATAAGCTCAAACTTGGAAAATAAAGAAGTAGCATTTACCCTGAAGTTGTCTGGATCAACGTTGAGTTTTTCGCAGTGCAGCTGGCTGAGCTCAGAGTAAGTGCCTTTGATGCCATCCAAGTTCTTCACGGCTTTTTCCAACGCATTTAGCACAGTTTTCCCATGGTTTGACACCTTGGGATTGCCCAGGATTGCAGCCGCACTGGATAGGTTTCCAAAGGAACCGAAATACCTCTGAGTCCAGGGATATACAATCAGCACCCTGTCATGAGAAACAATGAAAATACATAAATCCAATGTCTGTTCAAAATGCACCACTGAATGAACAACATGTGTATATCATCATTTACACACTGTTAAATTACCTTGCCAGAGCCTGGGGTCCGATTTCACCGACGTTGATTTTGCCCCAGACACTCGCAATAGTATTGCGCTCGGAATCTGACCACTCCACCATTGTGATTATCTCTTTACTTTTTCAACAAGTGTGAATGCTGAACATAGATAGATGCGCGCGGAGTTTTTATTTATACTTGCGTTCTCCGCCCCACATCAGCCGCTAAGACTGATTGGCTATGTGTGGTACCTAGTTTTATCCGATCCTAGTAAATGTTACATTTTGATTAGAAACTGCGAAGTTAGATTTGTCAGAAATATATTTAAAACATCGTCAAATATGTGTGGATCTATCAATCAACAAAATCACGATCTTTATGTGTATTGTGTTTGTCTAATCAAGGCTTTAGCTACATGTGATTTGTCTAAATCCAAACTTTATTTACACTATAGTTATTAGCCTACTCAAAACCACTAGGCAGATGAAAGTCATATTAACAAAATGAATGGCAAATAATCAAAGTAGGCTATTCGAATTAATATTATAATATTTGGACACATTAATCAGTGGCAAACAGCTGAAAAGCTCATGTGTGGTAGGCTATATACATTTAACATCGAATTAACCAAAACGACCCATCTAATACCTAATTTAAGTTGTTTAGCCTATTTGAACGAGTTCCAGCGCTTTTTCCTTTATCTGGACACTCAGACCAGCTCCTCCCATTTCAAACTGTTCTTAATTTGGTAAACTTTGATAACCGTGGATGTCCTGTTCTTTTTAAATTTGTCCCACCCTTTAGGTGGCACGTGGTGTCCCCAAATGACCCCAAAGCATCTCATACATGCAAAGACAGTCGACTGAATATAAATAGCATCTTTGTGGAATAATTAAAACAAAACAAATAAAAAAAGGACAATATTATTTTTTTTATTTCAGACAAAAAACATTCAGTAGCCTACATTCAGATACATTCAATACATTATTTCCATTTTTTCTACTCACTGAAACCAACGTAATTGTTTATTGTGGATTATTATATTCGATACTCTATTTCTGTAATTGTTTCAGTGTATTGATGATAGAAAATAGACAACTGGATTTCTAGGCACTTTCTGTTTTTTAAATAAATAACATAAATAAATGTAAAAAATAAAATAAATATAACCATTCAGTATTTTTGATAAAATACTGAATGATGAAATTAATTGACAAAAAATAGTCTGAAGCCTAAATTTTGGCTGAAGTCTGAGAGGTGGAGCTAGTGCGTTATTGGGTGTGGCAGCACTGCACGTTATAAAAGACCCCTTATCCTACACCTAAAACTCTGCTCTTGTAATAACAAGGTGGAAAGGATCGGAAAATGAGTTTGACAGCTAAGGATAAAGATGTGGTCAAGGCCTTCTGGGGTAAAATCTCTAGTAAGGCCGACGCCATAGGCCAAGAAGCTCTGGGAAGGTAAGAGCTCCACATTTAAAATCATTTTTTTTATTTCAAAAGCACCTAATATTCTGGCAAAAACTATGTGCACTAAACGGATTCTTCTCCTTCCCGCAGAATGCTTGTTGTCTACCCTCAGACTAAAATATATTTTGCTCATTGGCCTGATTATTCTCTCGGCTCTGCCCAAGTGAATAAACATGGCAAAACTGTGATGAGAGCCATCACTGATGCTGTGGGCAAAATGGATGATCTTATTGGTGGACTGAGCTCCTTGAGTGATCTCCATGCCACCACGCTCCGGGTAGACCCTGGAAACTTCAAGGTGAGATATTTAATAATGAGCTGTATGTGCAGCTTTTCAAACCTGTTTTAATCAATGTGTTAAATTAATCTGACACACTCAAATCATGGTATTGACTGAGCACTCTACTGAGTTAAATAGAAATGAGACATGTGAAATAAAATGCAAATTATTCATTCATAGTGCATTAACTGTTCATTTACTACTTTTTGGGTTGTTTTTTCAGATTCTGTCCCATAACATCCTCGTGACTCTTGCAGTTCATTTCCCCGCTGACTTCACCGCAGAAGTGCACGTGGCCGTGGACAAGTTCCTTGCGGCTCTGTCTGCAGCCCTCGCTGATAAATACAGATAAACTCATCATTCCTGGGCTTCTTGTGCATCTGCAAACAGAGGCACTTCAAATGATAAAGCTAAAATATCAGATGCAGTTAATAAAATCTATAACAATCAAAATGTCACTTCTATGTGTTTTTTCTGGTCGACATGAACCAAATCAGTTTGAGACAAATAGGCTGCTTTGCATGACTGATTGTCCTTAACAATGAAGGAGAACACAGTTATTTGTATCCTCCCATTGTAAATCGGAGCTCAAAGGAGGAATCTTTCTACTTTACGAATTTCATTATGGCTGCTCCGTTCTAATAAGTTCCTCTTATTTACTCATATAGCCTAACCTTGAAAATATTTTAATTCATGCTGAAACAAAAATGTGATCCTGATACCAGCAGTGGAGTAAACTAGTAAAACACAGTGACATAGTAGAAATTGCATTGTGTAGATCCAGGGGTGTAAAAAGTCCTACTCCAAAATTCTCCATCCTAAGTAGATGTACTGTGTAACTATTTTACTCAGTTAAAAGTAGCCTACAAGTATCTGGCCAAAAACATACTTGAGGTGAAAGTAAAAAAAAGTACATCTTTAAATTGTACTTATTACAAAAGTAAATGCAAATCATCTTCTCAATGCAAAGTGAAAAAAAAGTGCATGAAATGTTTTTATAATTTTGATTATTAAAGCTACGCTTTACAATTATAGGCTGCCTACAATAGGTTGCTTATTTGTACATGCAACATGTAGCCCATATCAAAATTACTCAAATTAATAACTATTTTTCACATATTTCTGTTTTTAAAATATATTTCTATATTTCCATTTTGATTAATTCATAAATATATTTTTGTTCTTTCATATTTTTGTCCGTTCTTAATAAACATCACTTGTCTGGTGACTGAAATCTCTAAATGACTAGGCTATATACCGAACAGGGCTGCGTTTCCCCAAACATAACTATGTTCAAGTTATACCTTAAAGCTGTACCTTACCGTACGTGTTTCCCGAAATGTTCTTAGTTTAGTTTACCTTCTGTAAGTCATATTTTCGTAAGGTTGGTCTGGACCACTCCTAGCTATACCTTATCATCACTGTTGACAGTTCACACTTCTTTATATTTCAGTCTATACGAATATACTGTAATTCTAAAGTTGTAATAGCCTACTCCCAGTGTTCAATAAAGACAAATTGAAGTGTTTTGATGCAAAGAATAATATTGTCATTAGACTGATGGTTGTTAGCTTTTTTATTATATAAAGCTTATATATAAAAGCTTTTATAGGAGTCTATTTAAAGTGAATAATTGAGGTGGGGAGTTTGGCCAAAGTATGGCACCGATACAACGAATGGTTGTGCTAAATCAAAGACAGGGCCATCTGTGGAGCCATTTAGTGTATATACTCTAAAACGTAGGTCTCCTGAATACCTTCAGAAGCAGATACAGAAGCTGCAATTCTATAAAAAAGGTAATACATTTTTTTTTTGCCAAATTCAGCAGTATAATATAAATGCCCGTTTCAAAGTTATACTGCCAGTTACATGAAATATTTGCGCATGATGTTGCAGGTTCGTGTACTCATTTCGAAATTATATAAAATATCCAGCCAGGGTTGAATTTAGTTTTGCATTTCAACTATTTCTTAGTCTTCTTGCTTTAAGCAGTGTATCAGAATCCCCCCCCCCCCCTTGTCAAAAGCTATTAAAATTATTACGCAGTGTCTCGTGTAGGTTTTTTCCCTTGAATTTAATTGGTGACCACTGGGCAGGGCCGTTTCTAGACAATTTGACGCCCTAGGCGAAATCCCTATAATGCATTATTTGTAAATTGACTGTTAAGATAAACATTTTGCACAGTTTAATATATGTAATATCATTGTGTTGCCACTAGATGTCTGTATAGCCCTATGTAATAATCCCTAGTGGCTAAGACATTGCACTTAATTTACACATAAATCACACATAAATTTATTTTTATTACATTTTGATTTGGATACTTTATATACTATACTACTACATATTGTTTTTAGATATTATCAATGGCTACTTTTTTTTGTCTTTATCTGTTTTTTGTTCAATTTTTTTTGTTGTTTCTTCTTGAAACATTGATTTAAAGTGTCAGTTATTGCATTATTTTTCAGTCAAACCTATAAAACCCCTTTGTTACCCAACACTACATATAAAAGCTTTATCAGTGGAATAAAAGTAACCAATGCAGCTACTTAAAAAATTTGCTACTCGTTAACGTCCCCTTTAAATAACATGACCCTCTGCCCTCTATGACGCTGCTCCCAATAAGCGCTGTTGGAAGTGAATTAATTGATTCAGCCTTTCGACACCTCCGTAAGGATGCATTAAACTCGACAAAGCGGTTTAATAAAGGATGTATTGATCTCGCTGATTCGCGCATTTTACTATACAAATTTTTTAAGTGAATGTTCAAGTTGTAGATGGGATATTACATGACACGTCTGATCCTTTAACAAGCATTGGGGGGGGGGGGGGTTGCGCCAAAAACCACACCATTTGGACCAATCTGCACAAAACTGCCTAAACAAAATAGGATTTTTGTGCTCACTTTATTTACTGTACCAATATTTTAAATTGGTCTTTGAATTTAGCTTTATTGCATGGCAAAAAAAGTGTTACTTTGCCAAAGCACTGACAGAGTCCACTGATCTAATGGCGTTGTTGAGCTCTCCAAATGTAAACTTTGCATGCAACAATCAGGCAGTAATTGACAGCACTCGGATCTAGTGGCATACAGGCATCGTCAGATTGACAGTACTGTAGCCCAATAATGTTGGAGGATCCAGTGGAGGCGGCAATCATATTTCAGGGTGGCCATGCCACTCTTTATCACAACCCTGCTAAAAATGCCAGTACATGCGCTCATTGGTGCCCCCTCCTGCTGGTGGCACCTTAGGCGACCGCCTAACTCGCCTATGCCTAGAAACGGCCCTGCCACTGGGCATATATTTTTGATTTTTTCTTTTTCTGTTTTCTTCCCTGATGTGATGTATGCTGCTAAGAGTCTTCGCAGAGCGCTAAGAGACAACGTAATCGGGAAACGCCGCCCAGAGTTGTATTAGGAGAGGGACACCAATTTTCTTACACTGAACCATTTTCTGAGGTACAAGTACTAGATCCAGATAATGGCTATATCATTTCTATATAACGCACATATATCTGCATATATGGCCCACCTTGCAGAATGTCACCTTCAAAATGTAATATAGCCTATTAATCTTTGTCAAAACGTGCAAAATATTGCAAAAAAGTGCAAAACGTTTTCGAGACTTAGCTCTTCCTCAGTGCACACATGTCAATTTAATAATCGCAGTTAATGGACATCCCAATATATGCGCAGGCATCACATTAAGCCAAAAAACACCAATGTCATATATCAAAATCATTTTCAAACACATCACCATATGAAAAATATACCTGTATATCTTATATTTATAAATACACATATAGGCTAATTATATATATGGGTGATTCTATAATTGGAGATACATTTGGCATTGCAGAAAGTAAAGAAAAAAAACGTTTCACTAACAGATTTTTTTTTTAGTATCTTATTGAAAACATATTTCATTTTAATAATTCAGTGCTTGTCAAACACAAGTTACTTCCTTTTTTTTCCTTTTAATGAAAAAACAGATGTCTTTATAGCATTGTTTGTCAACTCTGTTAGGGGCAAATTAGCAAATGTGTAGAAATAACAATAAATCA
>JADLZN010008760.1:0-47500 GCA_018155175.1 Sinocyclocheilus anophthalmus
CCACACACACACACACTCTCCTCCTCTCTCTCTCTTCTTCGCTCACACACAAACACAACACTATCTACGTCTCTCTCTCCTCTATCACACCCACAACACCCACACTCTTCTCTCTCTCCTCACAAACACCACCACACACAAAACTCTCCCTCTCTCTCTCTCTCGCTCACTCACACACACACAACACACACACAACTCACTCTCTCTCTCACCAAACACACTCTCTCTCACATCACACACCACACTGTCGCTCTCTCTCTCTCTCTCAACACACAGAGAATCCTCTCTCTCTCTCTCTCACAACACACCCCATCTCCTCTCTCACACACACACCACAGGCTCACCTCCTCTCTCTCTCTCACACACACACTATCTATCTATCACACACACAAACACTCTTCTCTCTCCCCTCTCACACACACACCACACAGACTCACTCTCTCTCTTCTTTCTCTCTCCCACACACACACACACAGACACACAAAATCTATCTCTATCTCTCTCACACACACACACACACACTCACTCTCTCTCTCTCTAGCCTTGCCCAATCCACACACACACACCCACACACACACACACAACACAGACAGACTCACTCTCTCTCTCTCTCCTCTCATCACACACACATCACAGAGCTCACTCATCTCTCTCTCTCTCTCACACACACAAACACACCTCCACACACACACACACACACAGACTTCAGCTCTCTCTCCTCTCTCTCTATCACACACAACACAAACACACCACACACACAACACACAGACTCACTCTCTCTCTCTCTCTCTCATCGACACACACATCACAGACCTCACTCTCTCTCTCTTCTCTCTCTCGCACACACACCACACACACACCACACACACACACACACAACACACACACACACACACACACAGACAGGGGAGATCATCTCACTCTCTCACTCACCCACTCTCTCTCTCACTAACCACACACACCTCTCTCTCTCTTCAACTCTAACAGCACAACACACACAACACACATCACACACACACACACACAAACAAAAACACAAACACACACACACACACACACACACACACAACACCCAACACTCTCTCTCTCATCGTTCTCTTCTATCGCTCACATACACCACCAACACACTTGCGCTGGGTGGTCATCTCGCTTCAGGTGCGCGTCTGTTGTAAATGAGCTCTGCTGCGCATGTACATGAGGTAAAGTGTGTGTGTCTGAATGAAAACGCGATGTTTGTTGCGTGTTGATTGTGTTTCTCACCTGTTTTTGTAGGAACTCGACATGTTTGGCTCAGTCACGCGCTGCCGGAATAACAGCCCGCCGGAAACAGCGTCGCGCACATTAGTTCCGCCCAACAACAACCACAGAACCCACCTTACCTTACCTTACTTTACCCTTACCTTACCTTACCCTAACTTACCCTTAACCTAACCACAGAGCACAGAGCCCACCTTACCTAACCTTACCCTTAACCTAACCCTAACCCGATCACAATCATGGTCAGTGTTTCTGTAGCTTCCAGCAGACAGATTGTGTCAGAGCAGCTCGAATAAACAGGACAGCAAGCGTGGTGATGGCGCACCTGCAGAGTTTAGCTGTACAGCCCTGCAGCGGGGGTTTTGGGGTTTGTATAGGTACGGAGAGAAGGAAAAGAAGAAACACACACACTACTAATAAAGAGTGCTAATGAAACACCCGAGAGCGCCTCAGGACGTTATTTGCTACTTGTGTTGTATGTTTATTCACTAGTTTATGAATGATCCGTGTGCTCTGTGCTGTAATCTGGGGGACCTCGAGGCTCTGATTATATCTGCTCCTCTGTGACAGAAGATATAAACACACTAAACACTCCAATGCTGTAAATTCTTCAGATATCCTGCTTCACACTACCCCTGAAACACTGAATGAGCATAACAGTCATCATCATCATCATCATCACCATCAACATCATCATCATCATCATCACCATCATCATCATCATCACCACCATCATCACCATCATCATCACATCACTCACCATCCATCATCATCATCACCATCCATCATCACACATCATCACCTAATCACCATCATTCTCATCCTCACCATCATCCCATCATCAATCATCATCCCATCATCCCCCTCATCCCCATCTCCTCCCCCTCATAATAATCACCAACCACAGTCATCACATCATCCATCATCACCATCACCATCACCATCATCATCACCATCACCATCACATCTACACCACTATCCTCACCCTCACATCACCCCAAGTACCATCCCCTTCAATCACCATCATCATCACCATCACCACTCCAGACATCACCATCAATCACCGCTACATCACCACCATCATCACCCCCCTCACCATCACCATCATCCCAAGTCACCATCATATCATCACCATCTCTCAATGCCATCTTATCACCAAACATCACCATCACCATCAACAATGATCACCTATCATACCATCATCACCATCATCACCCTCATCACCAGCATCATCACCATCACCATCACCATCATCATCAACCATACTCAGATCCTCACCGTCGAGTAGACCAACCATCACCAGATCATTCATCCACGCTCATCACCATCAATCACCGCTCCATCACCATCACCATCATCATCACCATCATCATCATCACCATCATCATCAGCAGCATCATTATCAGCAGCAGCAGCAGCATCATCCTCAGACCGATACCATCATTCACTCACATCATCATCACCGCTATCACATCATCATCATCATCATCACCCTCATCACCATCATTGCTCAAAATGATTTTTTTTTTTCAATCCAACATCCTCATCATCATCACCATAACCATCACCATCATCACCTGATCACCATCACTTCACCAGTATCGGGACTCCTCATCCATCATCACCTCATCACCAGTCATCGACCCCTCTCATCCCCCTCATACACCATGATTGTCTAGCATCATCACTATCACATCATCATCTTTATCATCACTATCACCACCATCATCATCATCATCACTATCACCATCATCACCACCATCATCACCCTCATCACCACCATCACCATCACCATCACTTCGCTATCACCAAATCACCCTAACATCAATCACCATCATCACCCTCATCACCCCATCATCACCCTCATCCAGCCATCGCGATCCACCATCATCATATCACCATCATCACCCTCATACACCCCATCATCCCCATCACAGCACCATCTCATACCATCTCCATCACCATCATTCACCACCATCACCACCATTCATTCATCACCCTCATTCACCATTCATCACCCTAATTCACCATCCCATCATCACCCTCCATCATCACCATCATCCCCCTCATCATCACCATCATCACATAATCACCACCATCATCACCATAATGCATCACCATCAAGTCACCTCAAGTCAGTCACACCATCACCATCATCACCTCATCATCACCCTCATCATCACCCTCACCATCATATCATCACCGCCCTCACCACATCACCATCATCGATCACATCACCCATCATCACCATATCATCACCACAGTCACCATCATCAGCACATCCCTCCATCCCATCATCCTCCCTCCTCACCCTCACATCACCTATCATCATCATACCCCCATCACATCATCATCACCATCATCATCACCAAGTCACCATCATCACCACCATTCAATCACCTCATCACCCATCATTCATCACCTCTTCATCATCATCACCATCATCATCATCACCCTCATCACCATCATCACCATCATCACCTCATCATCATCACCATCACCCATCCCACCATCATCACCACATCATAACCCATGCGCATCACATCATCCACCCTGATCATCACCATCACCATCATTCTCACTTCCGCCTCATCACCTATCATCACAGTCATCATCCACCATCACACCCTCTCATCCTCATTCATCATCACCATACCTCACCATCACCATTCACCATTCACATCATTCATATTCTCCACCATCATACCATCACAAACCACCATCCTCATCATCACATCATCACCATCACCATAATCATCATCAATCACCATCCACACCATCATCATCACCAGTCACCATCCCGCATCATGTCATCATCCTCATCAACATCACATCTCACCGATCATCACAAATCGCACGCCATCACCATTCACGCATCATCATCATCAATCACATCATCACCAATCATGTCAATCACATCATTCAATCACCATCAACTCATCACCCTAGATCAATCACACTCACCATTCCAGGTCATCTTCATCATCACTATCACCATCATCATCATCATCATCACCATCATCACCATCACCATCACCACCACCACCACCACCACACACCATCATCATCACCACCATCACACCATCACCACATCATCACCATCACATCATCATCACCATCTCCATCATCATCATCATCATCACACACCACCACCATCATCATCATCTTCATCTTCATCATCATCATCATCATCACCATCATCACCCTCATCATCATCATCATCATCACCATCCATTCATCCAATTCACATCACCAAATTGCATCATCGAGTCATGTCACCATCATCACATCACCACTTACACATCAATCATCACATTGCACTCACCAGATCATCACATCACTACATAATCATTCATAGCACCTCATCATCACACATCATCACAATCACCAATCATCTCATATCAGCACATCACCACTACCATCACCATAATCACATCATAACTCACATCACCATACAATCACCATCATCCTCATCATCGCCATCATCATCATCACTCATTCGACCATGCACCGGTATCACCATCTCACATGCACCATGGCGGAAACCATCACCATCTCACCACTATCACCCTCATCACCATACCATAACCTCATCATCATCTCACCATCATCAACATCATCACCACCAGCATCACCAGTAACCATTCCCCATCACCCTCAAGCATCATATCAATCACATCACCCAAGTCTAACCGTCATACATCACATCACCAGTCATCACCGATCACATCACCCTCACATCACCCACATCACATCACCATCTTCCCCATCACCATAACCCATCATCATCACCATTAGGCACGCTATGCAACCATCATCAACATGCATCATCACCATCATCATCACCCAATCATTCACCCTCATCGACCACCAATCATCACCCTCATTCACCATCATTCATCACCAATCACCATCATCATCATCACATGCCACCATCCTCATCATCATCACCATCATCATCATCACCATCATCATCATCACCATCATCACATCACCATCATCACCACCACCATCATCACCACCACCATCATCTCCATCACCACCACCACCACCATCATCACCACCACCACCACCACCACCACAGCCTGTCATCACGCGGATCAATCCTTCACCAATCCCCATCATTCAATCATCTTCACATCAATCATCTCACCATCACCTATCACCAGATCATCACCATCATCACCATCACAGATAACATCCATCTCCAGCATCACCAACACCATCATCACCCCTCATCACACCATCATCACAATCATCACATCACATCATTATCATCACCATCATCATCACAATCATCACCACATCACATCATCACCATCATCATCACCACATCACATCACCCTCTAGCATTTGATGCCAGCCAATGTAAAATAATCTCTCTTCTATACTTTTTACAGATACCATTTTAGTTATTTTTATCAGAAACATGATACACATGCAGGAGAGAGAAATATAATACAGCATTATAAGAGCTAAGTGGCACAGCACAGCACAATATTAATATTAAAATCTAATATCTGCATGCAGATCAGAGATGGATCGTTTTTAATACAACAGTCTTTAGGCTTTATTACATAAAAAGTACTAAATTTATATGTTACATGTGAGCAAGGAACTACGGGCCAGCTGTTTTTTGTGCAGGATAACATAATACATTAATTTGTAAAAGTGGCACTTCTTATGAGAATAAAAAAAAAAAAAACTGGCTTCCTTATAAGCGTATGTGACGAAATGGCGTCACTCTGTAACAGGAAGTGATCGTGTTTGGCGCACAGGTGACCCGGATGTGGCGCAGGTTGTGTTGACATCAGAGCGGCGGCGATCATCATCAGATCATGTTCTGATTTCTGCGTCTCTTGTGAGTGTGTGCGGCGCGTCAGGCGCGTCAGGCGCGGTGCGGGCGTCAGGTAAGAGACAGACGCTGTCAGTCACCGATCAGCAGCGGGAAACACGCGCGCTTTCTCTAGCATGCTAATGGCTAGCCGTGCGCTAACACTCCTCACGAGATCAACATTACACCACTAACATCAGCGAACGTGGTTGTGGTGTGTTGTGGGTGTGTGTGTGTGTGTGTGTGGGATAGAGTGTGTGTGTGTGTGTGTGTGTGTGTGATTTGTGCTGTGTGTGTGAAGAGAGTGACCCGTGACTGTGGGAGCTGTCTTATGGTGTGTCGTGTGTCTCTCATGAGAAGCTGTGTGGTGTGTGTGGTGTGTGTGGTGTGTGGTGTGTGTGTGTGTGTGTTGTTTGTGGGTGTGTGTGTGTGTGTGTGTGACGTGAGTGTGTGTGGGTCTCTCATGAGAGGCGAGATGGTTGTGTGTGTGTGTGTTGTTGGGAGTGTTGTGTGTGTGAGAGAGAGAGAGGTATGTGTGTGTGTGTGTGTTGTGTGTGTGTGAGGGTGAGTGTGTGTGTGTCTTCATGAAGAAGATGGATGATGGGGTGTTGTTGTGTGTGTGTGTGTGTGTGTCGTAGTGTGAGAAGAGAGAGGTGGTTGTCGGATGTGTGTCGGGACGTGAGGGGTGTGGTTCTCTCATGAGAGTGATGATGGTGTGTGTGTGGGTGTGTGTTGTCAATTTAATGTTTGTGTGTGTGTGTGTGTGTTTTGTGTGTGTGAGAGAGAGAGAGAGAGGAGAGAGAGAGAGTGAGTGAGTGGTGTGTGTGTCTCTCATGAGAGCCTGAATGATGGGATATGTTTGTGTCTGCTGTGTGGTTCTGCTGTGTTAGTCTCATGAGAAAAGCTGATGAGCTGTGATGTGTGAAGGTGGTGTGTGTGCTTGTCGGTCTCATGAGAGATGCTGATGCTGGTGTGTGTGTGTGTGTGTGGGTTGTGTGTGTGTTGTCCTCATGGAGAGTGAGATGCTGTGTTGTGTGTTGTGTGAGTGATGTGAATGGGTGTGTGTGAATGTGGTGTGGTGGTGTGTGTCTCATGGGAGCCCTGATGTGATGCTGTGTGGTGTGGGTGTGTGTGTGTCGCATGAAGCGGCGGATGCTGGGTGTGTGTGTGGTGTTGACCGTGAGGTATGCGTGAGATGAGTGTGGGTGTGTGTCTCAGGAGAGCTGATGGAGGGGGAGTGTGTGTGTGTGTGTGTGGGTCTCTTTCATGAGGGCGATTGATGGTGTGCTGTGTGTTCACTGTGTGTGTGGTGCGTGTGTGAGAGAGAGAGTAGTGAGTGTGGCTTGTGTGTGTGTGAGTGCAGTGTGTTGGGGTGTCTCTGATGGAGAGTTGATGAATGGTTTGTGTGTGTGTGGTGTGTGGTGGGTGTGTGTGTGTGTGAGATAGGAGAAGAGAGAGTGAAGAGTTGAGATGTGTGGTGTATTCATGATGGTGGTGTGTGTGTGTTGTGACGTAGTGCGTGAGAGAGTGAGTATGTGTGGAAGTGTGTGTGTTCTCTTCATGAATGAAAGCTGACTGAGTGTGATGATGTGTGTGAGTGTGATGTGAGTGAGTGCGTGAGTGAATGTGTGTGTGTGTGGTCCATGAGAGCTTAATGAGTGCTGTGTGTGTGTGTGTGGTGTGGTCTCATGAGAGCTTGTGTGTGGCTGTGTGTGTGTGTGTGTCTGTGTGTGTGGTTCTGTACCAGGTGTGTGTGTGTGTGTGTGTCTCTCATGAGAGCTGATGATGCTGTGTGTGCTGTGTGGAGAGAGTGGAGTGAGTGAGTGAGTGGAGGTGTTGGTTCTCTCATGAGAGCTGAGGATGCTGGTGTGGTGTGTGTGAGTGTGCGGTACTGTGTGTGTCTAATGAGAGCTGATGATTGCTGTGTGTGTGTGTGTGGGTGTTTCGCGCGACAGTGAAGTGTGTGTGTGAGGTGAGGTGAGTGTGAGCGTTGTGTGTCGTTCTAGAGAGCTGATGATGCTGGGGGTGACTGAGTGAGTGTGTGTGTGTGTGTGGTCTCATGAGAGCGGATGATGCTTGTGTGTGTGTGAGGTGGCGGTGAGTGAGTGATGGAGTGAGTGTGTGTGTGTCTGTCTCATGAGAGCTGATGATGCTGTGTGTGTGTGGGTGGTAGTGTGTGAGTGAGGAAGTTTGTTGCGAGCGTGTGTCTCAGGAGAGCTGAGGATCTGTGTGGATGTGTGTGTTGTGGTCTCTCAATGAGAGCTGTGTGTGTGTGTGTGCTGTGTGGGTGTGTGTGTGTGTGTGAGAGAGTGATGTGTGAGTGTGTGTGTGTTGGTCTCATAGAAGAGTGGATTGATGCGGCGGTGTGTGTGGTGTGTGTGTGTGTGTTGTTGTGTGAGAGAGGGAGTGAGTGTGTGGGTGTTCATGACGAGCTGTGATTGTGCTGCAGCGTTGATGGACGTGTGTCTCATCATGAGAGATGATGACTGGTGTGTGTGTGTGTGTGTGTGTGGGTGTGTGTGTGTGAGAGAGAGAGTGAAGTAAGTGTGTGTGTGTCTCATGAGAGCTGATGATGCTGTGTGTGCCATGAGGTGTTCTCCTCAGAGAGGCGATGAATTGGTGGTGTGTGTGGTGACAGACACGGAGCGGTTGTGTCCCGTGTGTGGTGTTGGACGATGGGAACCACGAGATGCTGAAGCTGGATCTGTGAGGTGTGTGTCTCATGGAGAGCTGATGATGCTGTGTGTGTGGGTCTATCTCATGAGAGCTGATGCTGCTGGTGTGTGTGGTGGTGCGTGACGGTGAGGAATGTGTAGTGTGTGGTGTCTCTAATAGAGCTGATGATGCTGTGGTGTGGGGTTGTTGTGGAGTGGAGTGATGGTGAGTGTGGGTGCTCGCTACATGAGAGCTGTGAGTGTGTGTGTGTGTGGGTGGGTGAGTGAGTGAGTGTGTGTGTGTCTACATGAAAGCTGATGAGGCTGTAGTGTGTGTGTGGCAGTGTGGTCTCTCATGTCAGAGGCGATGATGGTCTGCCTGGTGTTGTGTTTTTTTTGTGGGATGGTGCTCTCATGAGGAGCATGATGACTGCTGTGTGGTGTGTATGTTGTGTGTGTGTGTGACCCACGGAGGAGTCGTGGGTGTGTTGTCTCATGCAGAGCGGACATGAGCTGTGTGTGTGTTTGTGTTTGTGTGTGTGCTTGTGAGAGCTGATGTGCGACACAGTGTGTGTGTGTGTGTGTGGTGTGCGTGTGTGTGTGTGTGTCTGTGGATCTCAATGAGAGCTTGATGATGCTGGGTGGGTGTTGTAGGTTCAGTCGGCACAGGTTGTGCAGCAGCTTCTCTCGCATGTTGGGCTACTGAGTCCGGGAGCTGTTGTCGTGCTTTGTTCTTCTGTTCTAGAGCGACCCGAGATCATCATGGAGAGGTAATAGGCGGCGAGACGACACCGGACAGCTGATGTTCTGTGCTCCGTCTTCTGCCTGAAGGAACTGTGAGAACCATGTGCTTTCGCGGAGAGCAGAACCGGTCCAGTGCGGAGACACGACGTCTTCTGCCGGCGGAGATCTGCGGAAGCCGGCTGCCAGGACACGACGTAGGTAGAGAGAGCCTGGAGGAGCTGTCAGCGGGTCCTGTGCTTATGTGTGACCTGTGCCTGACCGGATCGCAGGTAAGGGAATTGCTTGCAGCACTGACAGCGAAACTTCAGAGGACCGCAGGACGGCGATTCTTCTCCTAGCATCTTCACGAGCCAGATCAGCACCAGAATGGCCGCCTGAAAGCTGAGAGGAGGATCGGGTGCGAGGGACCGAGACTGGGGCCACGGGGAAAACAGGTGAGAAAATCATCACCAGTGAAGCCAAAGCAGGTCAGAATCTTTTTCTTCTGCTTGTGACAACACAGAGAATGACAGATTTATCCAAAAGAATCGAGCTCTCCTCACAGAGGGGCGCAGGGCGAACGGGAGGAGGGGGGGGAGGTTGGGGGGGAGAAGAAGAAGAGAAGATGGAAAGAGGGAGGGGGAGAAAGCTCTCAAAGGTGTATGCAGATGAGCATGATCAAAATATCTGTCCAGTGATGACCTTTTGATTAAATATGCAGCATATGCACAGATGAAGAGTTCAAAATAAGATTTATAACATGCGTTTAGACAGTAGACAGGGTAAAAAATCAAGTTCACAACGACTTTAAATGCATTTCTTATGTGCGTCACGCCGAGTGAGTCGAAATACTTTCTCTTTCTGTGTTTATTCTTTCGTTATGGTTGTAAAACAGACGTCTGATGATCACCTGACCGACATACTTTAACTTTCAGCTCATCCTGCAGTCTTGTGTGTGATTGTGTGCTAATATTGAACTGAAATGTTTTAATTCAGAATAATATAATATGTGTCCCTGCAGCACAAAAGCAGTGTTAAGTCGCTGGGGGATATTTGTAGCAATAGCCAACAATACATTGTATGGGTCACAATTATACATTTCTCTTTAATGCCAAAAACCATTAGGAATTTAAGTAAAGATCAGTTACATGAAGATAGTTTAGTAAAGTCTACCGTAAATATATGCAAACTTAATGTTTGATAGTTAAGTATGCATTGATAGAAATAAGAATTTTCTCGATATTTAGATTTTTTTGTACCCTCAGATTCCAGATTTTCAATTATTGTGCTATCCTAACAAACCATACATCAATGGAAAGATTATTTATTCAGCTTTCAGATGATGCATACATCTCAATTTCACAAAACTGACCCTTAAGACTGGTTTTGTGCTCCAGGGTCACACACATACATTTACTCTGAAATGGCTAAAATAGAAATGGCAAAGCAATCAGATTAGTTACATTTTGTAAAAATGGAGTACTCTCAGGATAAGGAAGTTTCATTGTATGTAAGGAATAATTGAGGATGGGCCGTTGAATTATTAGAAAATAATGCACACCCATCCCCTGCCTGAGTTGGTGGTGATGCAGTTATTAATGCAGTGAGAGAGAGATCAAGGGAATTTCTTTTGTTGACCCCTATAACAGAAGTTCTCAAACTCATTTAGTCTTTATTAGCTTTTCTGTCCTGCACTGATTCATCATGAGAGGTCTCTGTGGGATGTTTGCAGGATCTGATGGAGCTTCATCTGACCTGCTGTAACCGTCTGACGGCACGCAGCCTGCGGACGCTCTGCAGCTTCAAACACTCACTGCGGTCGCTCAGTGTCTTCGGCTGCTCCAGCATCTTCTTCAGGAAGAGCGGCGCTCCGCTGGCGTACGACGAGGAGGACGAGGAGGATCTGGAGGAGCAGCGGCAGCGGCACATGGTGGACCTGGACTTCAGCTTCCAGGGCTTCAACCGTCTGCGTCTGCTGAACCTGGGAGGCCTGCGGGCGGAGCTGGACGTGGAGACGCTGCTGCGGCCGCTGCCCGCTCTGACCTCGCTGGACCTGTCGTCCGTCCATCTGCCTCGACCGGCCTTCCTCACGCAGTGGAGCGAGCGCCTGGCGTCTCTGGTGCTGTATAACGTGGAGCTGACGGAGGAGCTGATCCACACGCTGCTGCAGATGAGCAGACTGAGGTCAGAGAGAGACGGTTACACTAGCGCTTAAAGACTGGAATAAATAGTGTTTAATGTTTCTGAACGAAGTCTCTTCTGCTCACAGAGGCTGCATTTATTTGATCAGAAATACTTAAAAATAGTGAAATATTATTGTAAAGCAAAACAGCTGTTTTCTAAGTGAATCTCTGTTAAACTGTAATGTATTTCTGTGATGCGCAGCTGTATTTTCAGCATCGTTACTCCAGTCTTCAGAGACACATGATCCTTCAGAAATCACTCTAAAATGCTGATTTGCTGCTCAAGAAAAAACATTTCGGATTATTTTCAATGTTGAAAACAGTCGTGCTGCACAATATTTTTGTGGAAACTGATGCATTTTATTTTTCGGGATTCACAGATGAATAGAAATCTACTGTAACATTATAAATGTCTTTACTGTCACTGTTGATCAGTTTAATGCGCCCTTGTTTCTGAAGGATCATGTGACACTGAAGATTGATAATGTTGCTGAAAATTCAGCTTTGATCTCAGAAATAAATTACACTTTAACAGATATTCAAATAGAAAACAACTATTTTAAATTGCATTAATATTTCACAAATAAAGATACTGGGCATGTATTTTTGATCAAATAATTGCAGGCTTGGTGAGCAGAAGAGATTGTGATTGTTCCAAGCATTTGTTTGGTAGTGTATATAGAACAGAGCAGGGATCTGTGTCGTCCGTTCTGTCTGCAGACACCTGGATATCTCACGAGAGAATCAGAGAACGTCTAAATTCAAGATGACGAGGAAGATCTTGAGCAGTATCGTTCAGAGTTTGGTCGATCTGGTGTCTCTGGACATCTCTGGACACATCATGCTGGATAACTGCACGGTGCCGGCGTTTGAGGACGCTGTTGGCCGGCCGAGGTGAGGACACACACACACACACAAACCATCACCACACCACGCCCTCTGTGTTTGTTTGAGGTGTTGTTTGTGTGTTTTTACAGCACTCGACGCCGAGTGTAAGAGCTAGCATTTAACCATTTCAGGAGCTGAGCTGAAGAGGCCGCTGCAGTTCTTTAGGAATTACAAACACACGCTTGCAACGTACACACCTGACCCGCGTTTAAGGTAATTGCATCATCACTCTCTCACACAACACCCACACCACACACCACACACACAACACACACCCGCAAAACTCTCTCACACTCACAAACGCATGCCTCACACACACAACACACAAACACGCAAGCACTCTATCACACACACACACACACACACACACACACACACACACACACGCAACACTCTCTCTCACACACACACATGCTCACACACACGCACACACACACACAAAAACAAACAACCTCTCTATCTGCTCAACACACGCACGCACACTCACACACCGACACACACACACACACACCACAAATACACACACACACTCTCTATCTCTCTCTCACACACACACACACTATCAAACACACACACACACTCACTTCTCTATCGCTCCAGTGTGGCTGCCTGATGTAAGTGGCACTGTGTGTGTGCAGGTCACTGGCTCCAAGAACGAGGATCAGATTCTGAACGCTATCGAGGCGTACACAGAACAACGACCCGAGCTGGCCCATCGAGCCATTAACCAGCTGTTCGACATCGCCAGGATTCAGCACTGCAGCCAGCTGCTGCGAGCACTGCAGGTCTCACACACATACACACACACACACACACACACACTTTTGTATTAAGTGTGTGTGTGTGGGTGTATTAAGTATTATTTATGGAGCGCTACAGTTGCTATATACAGACTGTTTCAAAGGATCTTCACTGTAAATGAGCTGAAATGTGTGTGTAAAAAGTAAGTCAGTGTAAAAAGCACACAAGCATCTTGTGAAGTGATGAGTGTGTGTGTGTGTTGGCGCGCGTGGGTGTGACAGAGGAACTTGATGTCATTTAGTCTATAGCGCTTTATACAATACAAACTGTTTCAAAGCAGCTTCACTGTAATAAACAGGAAAATAACAGTGTTGATGTTGCAAAGTTAGTATCAATATTCAGCTCAGTTCAGTTCAAGCTTTCTTCTCATGTAATAGTTTCAGTACAGTTAAATTGATAATGTACCTGAATATTAAACCCCAGTGCAGTGCAGTCATGTGATCTCTGACTGCGCTATCCCAGTGCACACGCATGTAACACGTGTGTGAGTTAGTGTGTTTGCTGTGTGTTTTCAGCTGGTGATCGCAGCGCTGAAGACTCATAAATATGACAAGAGCATTCAGGTGACGGGCAGCGCCGCTCTGTTTTACCTCACCAACACCGAGTACCGCAGCGACCAGAGCATCCGTCTGCGCAGACAGGTCATACAGGTGGTGCTCAACGGCATGGAGCATTACCAGGAGGTGACGGTAAGTTCAACACACACTCACACACACACTCGCTCAGACAGAACCCACGCCGATGATGCATGAAGGATGTTTCAGACTTCAGTGATCTGAGGCAGCACTGCATGATAAATACATGTCACTCAGAGCCTCGTGTGTGTTGTGCGTGCGTGCGTTGTGTGTTGTGTGTGTGTGTGTGCGGTCCCGAAAGGGGAACGGAACTGCTGGCTGACGCTCCTGTAACTTCAGTATCCTGAGGAGTGGAGTCCATATCACAGAGCAATCTGCTGCTGCTGAAGATCTGGAGCCGGCGCGTAGGACGAGTACATCCAGCGCATCGCCGTCAATCTGTGTGTAACGCACTGTCTGTCAAGGGCGACACCACTACCACAAAGAAGCCGTCTGGCAAGATGGGATCGGTCAAGGTGCTGATGTCTCATTGAGCTCTGGGTGTTTTGGTGAAGTTTAGATGTTCGTCGGTTCACTAGCGTTTTCTGTACCAGAAATCTTACGTGCTGCATTTAAAGTGATAGTTCACCCAAAAATGATCATTCTGTATATTCCCTCATCACTTCTGTCCATCCTTTAAAAGTCTAGTCAAGATTTTTAAGCCTCCAACAAAAGCACATAACATCATAAAAGCAATCCGTATGAATCGAGCAGTTTAATCCAAGTCTTCAGAGGAGAGACAATCACTTCATGCAGAAGAAACAGATTTAATTTAGGCTTTTATTCTCAACACTGAACCAGTGAGGTTTGCTTGAGCTTCTGTTTACCGGTTCATTGGTTCTGTATGTGTGTTTATGTCTTAATAGCGCCAGTTTCTCATTAATGTTGTTTTTAATGGGAATAGCATTAGATTGTTTGCATGTATCGTGTAGCATCTGTGTCCATCTCATGGTTTGATTTGTCTCGTCACAGACGATGCTGAATCTGATCCAGAAGAAGCTGCAGGACGGAATGGTGAGTCGTTACTGAATCCGACTCCTCACCGGTTCGTTAAGCCGTTTCCATTGCAGTTTTGTGAATTATTCCTTTTTCGCATTGCTTGAAAAACCACCTCATGTGAGCATAAAAACTTTTTTGAGATATATGGCCGTTTTTGCGAAATTGACGCGTTTCCAATAGGCGTATTTTCAATTCGCAATTTAAATTTGCACAATTTGAAGGGTAATGGAAACACGCCTAATGACTTCATATTTTACCTTTTTTTTCAATCTAATTTCTTGTTAATTTTATTTCAAGTCATGAAAGCATTTTTGTTTTTTATATATTTTTTTATGTTGTCAGTTAATTTTATTTCTGGTACAGAGAATGTGTTTTCTGGTTTAGTCTGAGTTGACGGTGATGTGTGTGTGTGTTCAGTGTGATCAGGTGATGGAGTTCTCGTGGAGCGCGCTCTGGAACATCACAGATGAGACGCCTGATAACTGTCAGATGTTTCTGGAGTGTAACGGCATGAACCTCTTTAGTGGAGTTGGATTGTCTGAAGGTCCGTTCATCACTGCATACTGTTTCACAGCTCAATGAATGATTGTCAGCAGAATCTCTGCTCCTCCCTCATGCCTTTGGTTTCTGCTCTCTCGCAGGAGTTTCCTGATAAGCAGGAGCTGCACCGTAACATGCTGGGGCTGCTGGGTAACGTGGCTGAAGTGATATCCGGCGTCAGATCCAAACGGGCCGCAGTGTGACCCGGAGTTCTTGATTACGGCTCCTGGCAGGCCTAGGTGCTGATAGGTATGCTCCCTTCTCTCCCTGGCGCTGCCAGGTGGCCTCTTGCGGTGTTTCGCCTGTCTGCCCAGGCCGTTATAAAACGCCGGGCTTGTCTAGGCCCCCCGCCCTCCTGTGAGCGCTGGACATGTAAAAGCACCGACGGACCCAGTCTCGAACTCCTTCCTGCGTGTTTTATGCTTCTCCACTTGCCGTGCGCTCACCTTGTCTTGTTTCTGTCACACATGAAGGTTTCGAAGGCTAGGAGCGGAGGTTTGGAGCATGACGGAGTCCCAGGAGGACAACACTAGGAAGGGATACCCACAATGTGGATACAATGTGGGCGGCCATCCAGAGCTGGGACGTCACCTCGCGACGCAACATCAACTACAGGCACGACAGCGTCATTTTTTTTCCAGCACTATTTTCTGAGGTTTGG
Organism: Sinocyclocheilus anophthalmus; assembly: GCA_018155175.1. NCBI lineage: Eukaryota > Metazoa > Chordata > Actinopteri > Cypriniformes > Cyprinidae > Sinocyclocheilus > Sinocyclocheilus anophthalmus. The sequence goes on from JADLZN010008760.1 coordinate 16,155, forward strand.
CCAGTGGAGCAAACACTCACTCATTCCTGTTTTCTGCTTCTGCTGGAAAAAAGGCCAATTGAATGTAAATGATGTAATTCTAATGGTGTGGTTTGTGTGTGTGCTCTGAGAAAGGTGTGTGTGCAATTGGTATAAAACTGACACTGCACATAAAATAATAATGTAACTAAATTAATTGTTTTTTTTTTACAATTAATTGATTGTAATAATCCAAAACAAACTTAATAAATGGAAAATAATTAATTTTTTCCCCCATAAAAAACAACAGTGGCATTTTTTTATATTAAATTGGCATTTATATGGTTGTGAAAATTAATGATTTTTTGTAGTTATGATCAGTACCGATGTTGGTCAATAAAATCTATGTAAGTGAAAGCGGGAAAAAATATGAATATATAATATTTTTATGACAATGTTTTGTCCTCTAAGGACCTGTGTGTAAAACTGACACACAAGCATCATCCTTAAATAAACCATATTAATGAAGTACAGGTTTGCCTCTCAAATGGCTGATAAACTAGTTAAGACCCTAACTTGTTATCTGTTTAAAAGACTCGTCACTGACCCGTCCGTCCATCCGTCTGCAGGTCGTTCGAGCCCATCCTGCGTCTCCTCCCTCAGAGCGGCGCTCCGGTCAGCCAGCACTGGGCCACATGGGCGCTTTATAACCTGGTGTCCGTTTACCGTGAGTAATGCCCTCATCAGATCAGATTTCACCCCAAAATAATGTCATTCTCAGTGTAATGTGTCTGAAAGTCATCCTGTCTGGACACAATCATTAAAACCAGATTCAACAAAATGTTGTGACTGATGTGTAAAATCCCGAAACGAAACTACTATCACCAAACATGATTCATTCTCTCATATTACTATCATGTGTCGTTTCCCTTTTTTCTTTCTCTCCCTCCCTCATCCAAAACCCTTCGCGTTTATTTTTCAAAAAAACACAAAAGAAGATATTTGACGAAACTGTAGTCAATGGCTTCCGTCGACTGTTTGGTTGCAAGAATTCCTCAAATTATCTTATTTTATGTTCACCAGAAGAAAGAAACTCCTACAGGTTTGGACAGAATAGACAAAGAAAATTGTTCTCGTTCAGCTTCAGTGCAACACAGCGTCCTCTCTCTCTATCTAATCTCGATGCTATCTCTCTCGATCTCTCGCCTCTCTCTCTACTCCTGTCTCTGGTCTCTGTGTCTCTCTGTGTCTGTCTCTGTCTCTGTCTGTGTGTGGTCTGGTCCTGTAGCGGGTAAATACTGCCCTCTGTTGATAAAAGAAGGAGGCGTCATTCTGCTGCAGAAAGTTCTGGAGCTGGAGTCCTCTCATCAGGAGACCAAGGACATGGCACGGTAACAACACACACACACTCTCGCACTCACTCTCGCACGCACACACACTCACGCATGAACACACGCACGCACATCCACACTCACTCAATCATCACTAACTCACACTCCTCACTCACACCAATCAAACCACCATCAACAACTCTCTCAATCATAACTCACTCACTCACCACACACTCCTCACACTCACTCAATCACACCACGCACTCACACTCACTCACTCACCCACTACTCACTCCAACACTCACTCCACACTCACTCACTCACACACACACACTCACTCACACACTCGCACACACACACACACAAACACACAAAAAAACACACACACACACACACACATTCACTCACTCACTCACACACTCACACACTCACTCACACACACCACTCACTCCTCACTCACACACACACATTAACTCACTCTCACACCCACACCCCACACACAAATCATACCCACTCCACTCCCCCACACTCACTACTCACTCGCGTCCACTCGCTCACTCACTCACACACTCGCTCACTCACTACAGCTACACTCACGACACACACACAACAACATACACTCCCCACACACACACACATTCACTCACGCACTCACACCTCACTCACTATCCACACTCGCACTAACACAGCTGCATCACACACAACTACTCATCACTCACTCACACACACACATTCACTCACTCACTCACACACACACACACCACACACAACATGTCAATCATTCAACACACTCACTCACTCACTAACATCACTCACTCACTCTACTCATCGACTCACATTCACTCACTCACTCACATTCACTCACTCACACACAATCACTCACTCACTCACTCACATTCACTCTCACTCACTCACTACTCACACTCACTCACTCACTCACATTCACTCACTCACTCACTCACTCACACATTCACACACACACACACACACCCATTCACTCACTCACACACACATACACTCACTCACACACACACACATACACTCACTCACACACACACACATACACTCACTTCCTCACTCACTCACTCACATTCACTCACCACACACACACACCAACACACAACACACACCAACACAAACACCACACAACACATACACCACTCACACACCAGGACACATAAACTCACCTTCAATCACACACTCACTCACACACACACACCACTCACTCACTCATCACACACACACATACACTCACTCACTCACACACACCACAGACACTCATCACTCACACACACACACACACTGGTGACTGGAGGCTTGTGAAGATCATTCCTCCGCTGAGGAACAGTGAAAGTAAAGCTTCTGGAAACAAACAGACATGCAGGAGATCGAGTGTGAAACAGGTTTAACAGCAAAGTCTGATCATTTAGAGCCTCAGATGTGTGTCTGTCATATGATACAGTAGCTATCGGGTTAAAGTTTTGGTAATGACTTTACACAAAGTACACATTGTCATTAAAACACAGTTTTCACGAACTGTCATAATTACACTGATAAAAACATAAAGGGAGGCATAAGCTTTCATAACCCAGTGCGTGATGAGTCTGACACTGATTCGTGAGTCGTTTGAACAGTTCAAAAGAGTCATTCATGAATCACATCATGCTGAAGGTCTGAATTTTTGCAACTTCTCATGTAATCATTCAGTTTTCACCTAGCGAAGCAGTTCTGGTCTGGTATGACAGTAGTGTGGTGTGTGTGTGTGTTGTGCAGTAAAGTGAGGGAGCAGTGTGAGAAACTTCAAGGAGGATCGATGGACCCTAGCAGGTAAAGGAGCGCCGGTCATCATCTGCGTGATGTTCTTCACTGCCACTGACGGCACAGAAACACCTGTGTGTTCACGAGGAAGACGTTATGCTGCTCTCCTACAACACACGTCTGTCACATCACACTACAGTGAGCTCACGAGTGTGTGTGTGTGTGTGTTGTGTGTCGGGTCATTTCTGTGTTGCACATGGACAGCAGTGAGAGCTGCATTATTCTAGGGGTGTTTTTCTTTGTAAATGATAATGTGCCCGAGTGAATGTGGGTATGTATAACTATGTATATATATATATATATATAGCTATATACATATAGCATGTGTTGTGTGATCTATGTGAGTGAGTGTGTGGTGAGGACGTTGCGCGTGTCGTTGTATAAGGAAACAACAGTGCTTATTTGTCTCGAGGGCAGAGAGATGGACAATAAGCTTGACTGAATCTTCTCAAGGCTCCTCTGTTCACGTTTGGAAGGAAGTTCTCGTCTGGATGTTTTCATGGCATCACTGTAAACACTCCCGGTTGGAAGTCTCTCGAGGTCCCGGCAGAACTCAATCACACATCTCTCATTAAAGCCATTCTCTTTTGGGGAGCTCATCATTCTTCTTATGTTGTATTTTTAATCATATTCACTTTTTATTTGCAATCTCGTGATGAACGTGATCGACTGGCAGCGGGATCAGATGTGTATCTCCTGGAACGATGATGACGATGATGATGATGATGCTGTTGATCTAGGTCTGTGCTGTGAACGGACGCTTGGTTTTTTCTACACGATTCTGAACTGCAAGAAAACCATGATGTACTGGTAAGTAGGCTATTCCACACAACCACGGGGTGTAAAAGAATGGTAGATTATAAGAATAAGAACAGGGGTCCAACCTCGTTCAAGGCGCTTATTTCTCACGGACGATGATGATGGTAATTATATTATTCTCGGATCATCAGGTGTGTGTTTCAAGTCAGCGGTCACAGCTGTTAATGGAGTATCTGTACATTCTGAATTTAAACACAGATACTGGTGTTGGAACCAGGTTTAAGATTTTTTGATATTTCAATATCTGTGCTTGTCTGCTGTTGAAAGTCATTGCTTGTAAAAGACGGCCTGTATTCACTTTGCGTCCTTAGGAGGTTTACTTAACTGTACCACGATAAAATCATCAAATACAGAATATTACGAAACTCAGATTTCAGCCAAAGTGACTTCACTGAAGAACTCATTTATTTTATGCTTATTATGATCATTTTTATTTTATTGATTTAAAAAAATGTTTGCATGCAAAGAACAGTTTTATAGGGAGTTACTGGTCTCAACTTGTTTTTCTTATTTACAAACTTATTTTAAAGGTTGAAAGCTTTTACTAGCAGAATCTTTGAGGTGAAATGTTAGACGAGGGGGTTTTCTCGTGTGTCTGAAGGCATCTGTTAAAAAACAAATGCAGTTGATTTGTGACGTCATGGATCATGTGACGTGAAGACGGCGGAACTGAATCCGATCCGGATCCGGACTCCGCATCAGGTTCTGGACCGCAGGTAAGACTCACTGACTAGCGTTTTTAATTGTCATATTTCATTTCGCATCTTTTGTTCTGTAAAAGTCATTTTCAAGTTTGTTTAATCAATCATCTGAAAACCCATATATTTTCTTGTTCAGATTTTTAATTTATGGTTATGAGTTTTTTTTTTTTGTAAATTCATGTATAGTTAAGCCAGTCGCATGTAAATTATAGATTTTGGGTAAAATATCAGTCGTGTTAATATGTGACGAGGTAAGATAATTAAAGGCACAATATGTAAGTTTTCGCGCTGGAGGGCGTGTATTCAGAATAAACAAAGAGACAAAGGCTAGTTAGATGACACGTGACTGAGTGTTGAATCATGGGAGTTTTGGTCTTCATCCCCACAGCAGATGCAATCCGACGGGACTCGGCGGACCAGAAACGTGTGTGGGGTAAAGCAGCGGAGCTTTTATTAAGCCACAGTCGAGCGCTTCCGCTGCTTACGGTCGTGCGTATGTGGGGTAAAGCAACAGAGCTTTTATTATGCCACAGTCGAACGCATCCGCTGCTTCCGGTCGTGCGTATGTGTGGGGTAAAGCAGCGGAGCTTTTATTATGACACAGTCGAGCGCCTCCGCTGCTTCCGGTCGTGCGTGTGTGGGGTAAAGCAGCGGAGCTTTAATAATGCCACAGTCGAGCGCTTCCGCTCCCTCCGGTCATGCGTATGTGGGGTAAAGCAGCGGAGCTTTTATTATGCCACAGTAGAGCGCTTCCACTGCTTCCGGTCGTGAGTATGTGGGGTAAAGCAGAGGAGCTTTTATTACGCCACAGTCGAGCGCTTCCGCTGCTTCCAGTCGTGCGTATGTGGGGTAAAGCAGCGTAGCTTTTATTATGCCACACTTTAGCGTTTCCGCTGCTTCCGGTCGTGCGTGTGGGGGGTAAAGCAGCGGAGCTTTTATTATGCCACCGTCGAGCGCTTCCGCTCCTTCCGGGCGGCGTAGTGGAAGGTAAAGCAGAGGAGCTTTTATTAGCCAAAGTCGAGCGCTTCCGCTGTTCGGTTGCGTGCGTATGTGGAGTAAAGCGCGGGCTGTTATATGCCAAGTCGAGCGCATTCCGCTGCTTCCGGTCGTGCGCTTTATGTGGGGTTAAGCAAGAGGAGCTGTTATTTATGCCACAGTCGAGCGCTCCGCTCTTCCGGTCGTGGTAGTGGGGTAAGCAGCGGAGCTTTTATTATGCCACAGTCGAGCGTTTCCGCTCCTTCCGGTCGTGAGTATGCGGGGTAAAGCAGTGGAGCTTTTATTACGCCACAGTCGACCGCTTCCGCTGCTTCCGGTTGTGCGTTTGTGGGGTAAAGCAGCGGAGCTTTTATTATGCCATAGTCGAGCGCTTCCGCTGCTTCCGGTGGTGCGTATGTGGGGTAAAGCAGCGGGGATTTTATTATGCCACGTCGAGCGCTTCCGGGCTTCCGGCGTGCGTGTGTGGGGTTTAAAGCAGCGGAGCTTTTATTTGCCACAGTCGAGCGCTTCCGATGCTTCCGGTCGTGCGTATGTGGGGTAAAGCATGCGGAGCTTTTATATGCCCACAGTCAGCGCTTCGTGCTTCGTAGTTGCGTATGTGGGTAAAAGCAGAGGAGCCTTTTATTTAGCCACAGTCGAGCGCTCCGCTGCTTCGGGCGTGGGGTATGTGGAGTAACAAGGCAGAGGAGATGTTTATTATGCACAAGTCAAGCGCTCCGCTGGCTTCGGTCGTCGGAGTGGGGGGGTAAGCCGCGGGGAGCTTTTATTATTCCACAGTCGAGCGCTTCCGCTGCTTCGGGTCGTGCGTATGTGGGGTAAAGCAGCAGAGCCTTTATTATGCCACAGTCGACCGCTTCAGCTACTTCCGGTCGTGCGTATGTGGGGTAAAACAGCGGAGCTTTTATTACGCCACAGTCGAACGCTTCCGCTGCTTCCGGTCATGTGTATGTGGGGTAAAGCAGCGGGGCTTTTATTCTGCCACAGTCGAGCGATTCCGCTGCTTCCGGTCGTGCGTATGTGGGGTTTAAAAGCAGCGGAGCTTTTATTATGCCTCAGTCGAGTGTTTCCGCTGCTTCCGGTCGTGTGTATGTGGTGTAAAGCAGCGGAGCTTTTATTACGCCACAGTCGAGCGCTTCCGCTGCTTCCGGTTGTGTGTATATGTGGGGTAAAGCAGCGGGGCTTTTATTATGCCCCAGTCGAGCGCTTCCGCTGCTTCCGGTCGTGCGTGTGTGGGGTAAAGTAGCGGGGCTTTTATTATGCCACAGTCGGGCGCTTCCGCTGCTTCCGGTCGTGCGTATGTGGGTTAAAGCAGAGGAGCTTTTATTATGCCACAGTCGAGCGCTTCCGCTGCTTCTGGTCGTGCGTGTGTGGAGTAAAGCAGAGGAGCTTTTATTATGCCACAGTCGAGCGCTTCCGCGCCATCTGGTCATGCGTATGTGGGGTAAAGCAGAGGGGCTTTTATTATGCCACAGTCGAACGCATCCGCTGCTTCCGGTCGTGCGTGTGTGGGTTAAAGCAGCGGAGCTTTTATTATGCCACAGTCGAGCGCTCCCGCTGCTTCTGGTCGTGCGTATGTGGGGTAAAGCAGCGGGGCGTTTATTATGCCACAGTCGAGCGCTTCCGCTGCTCCGGTCGTGCGTATGTGGGGTAAAGCAGAAGAGCTTTTATTATGCCACAGTCGAGCGCTTACGCTCCTTCAGGTCGTGCGTATGTGGAGTAAAGCAGAGCTGTTTTATCACAGTCGAGCGCTTCCGCCTGCTTCCGGGTTCGTGAGTGTATGTGGGGTTAAAGCAGATGAGCTTTTATTATGCCACAGTTCGAGTGCTTACGCTGCTTCGGGCGTGAGGTGTGGGTAAAAGGCAGCGGGGCTTTAGTAAGCCACAGTCGCGGAGCTTCCGCTGCCTTTCCGGTCGTGGTGGTGGGGTAAAGCAAGCGGGGCCTTTTAGTATGCCACAGCATATGGCATAAATTCTTGTTTGGCTCATTGTTATCGGTAAAGAAAATCTGCTAGATTATTGCCACATGGAAAATAATACATTTGTACTTCACTCATGCATAATTGTATATCCATTCGAAAGTGATTAAATACAAGATTAATAATAGTTATTAAGATTGATGTCGTTTGGAATTGGTAAAATGTGCTTGAAAAAATATATAATCAGAATATCAACTTGATAATAATATGACAGCACGGATCACTTCAATAACTGTCTGGTTCCGCTCAGCTACCAAATCTGACCTCAGAAGAATACAGAGCGTAGTCCGGACTGCTGAGCAAATCATTGATACAACCCTCCCTTCTCTCCAAGAACTGTACTCGTCCAGAGTGAGCAAAAGGGCTGGCAAAATCACTCTGACCCCTCACATCCAGCACACTCCCTCTTTGAACTGTTCCATCTGGTCGACGCTACAGAGCACTGCGCACCAGAACGACCAGACACAGGAACAATTTCTTCTCTCAGGCAATCCATCTCATGAACACCTTACAATAATTGTGGAACACACACTATTTATTCACTCATACACTTAATTATCTAACACACACACTCAGTCTACATTTCATTTTGCACATAATATACCTGTACATACATCTGTTTATTGTTATATACCTGTACATACAATTTTCGATTTGTATATTTTTATTCCTTATTGACTTGTTCTATTTTTATTATCTGTGTTTTTTTTTTGTTCTGTCACTGTCATTCTGTCACACTGTGGAGCTTCTGTCATGAAAACAAATTCCTTGTATGTGTAAAAATACCTGGCAATACAAACTCATCTGATTCTGATTTTCTGTCCGATTTTGATTCTGATTCTGATTTGGTCCCCTTCTGCTGTCGAGGTAATGCCAAAGAACTGTTGTGACTGGTTGTCCAAGGCAGCAACAGAATAGCAGGATCTATCTCTGATGGCTGGAATTATGGCACATTGTAAGGCTGGGTTGTGTTGAGCAAGCGAGCTGTTGGCATTTAGAGAGTACTGAGGGTGGGCATCAGGTGAGCAAGCTTGTGAAACATTGCACGTGCAAAAGAGAATGTCTGCACATATCCAAAAACTTATTTTATATGCAAAATTGATTTCCGTGCGCTCGAAAGACTTTTTTCTTTGCAAAACTAAAATTTTCTCCACAAACTCAGATCGCGCACATGCAAAATGCACTTTTTTGCACTCAAAATATGATATTTCGCGTGCAGAATTGTGGCAGAAATCTAAGCCTATACTTTTAAAATCACCACAACATATTTAAGCTTTGGGTTTCCAGTTTTCTACAAAACAAACCGGAAAACCGAGGGGTTTATGGACGTCATTGCAGGCGACACAAGACATGTCGGGGACCACGCTCCGTGCTTTCTATTAAAATCTTATTTCTCTGGATTTATTGCAACATTCTTCAAAACATGTGGGATATTGTAAGTACACAGTCAGTAACAATATATAAACAAGGGTTCTAGTTTTTTGGATATTGGCAAAAAAATCTTACATTATGTGCCTTTAATGCATATAATCTCATTACTCTTAAAGGTTAAGAATCAAGTTATGACTTAATATGTACACACGTGGGAAGGGAACTACTGCGCAGGTCTTACTTTTTCTATGAATTAGTTATATATATGAGTTGCAACCGTGACAACCCAGCATTTCTGTACAAAAAAAATCGGACACTCTTTCAGCGATGGCCTGCTTGTAGTATATGTAGTGCATTGTTCAGTTTAGGTTTCCCTCACACAGTTTGTATAGTTGATATGTTCCACCGAATGCACAATGAATTCATATTACCTCTGTATAATGCCTGTAATAGCCTAGTGTTTACTTTAAATGAAGGCTATAATTCTGCTGCTCCACAAGCGCCACCTTCTGGCAAAGAGTGAATTTGCATATTCACTTATATTCACATTTTATGCAGAACAGTGTTGTGAATGGTTAACGGCATGTCAACAAGAAAAATTATAATTCGACAGAATTGTCAGGAAACTAAAAAAAAAAATAAAATAAAAAAAATCTAGGGTAGGGGGCCTATCGTAATGCTGTAGCCCAGGGGCCCCTGGTGAGGTGTCTCAAGATCCAGACAAGAACTTTACCGTGTGCTTCAGAAAAGAATTGATTTTGATTTTTGGTTGATGCATAGTTTGGGTCTCTAACGAAAAAGACATTTAGAAACATCTAGACAGTTCAGCACATTCACCATGTCAACAGTAAATAATTTATACTTTATTCATTGTATTCGCAAATGTTTACGCGTGTTTGTAACTGATTATTTTTAAATGAAGTACATATGTACATATGCTGAAGCTTGAGCAGCATCACTGACTGCATGGTTTTACTCAGAGAAGTGACTATTATAACCATATGTACATCATTTAAGCACAGATACATTATACCTTTTTTAAGTCATTTACTAGTTTTCAGCTGTTGAGGTAGGCTAAGTTGTAATCTGTGCATACACTCTCACAAACACAGATCATAGGCTTCTACAGCCGTATACTGTACAGGAACTGCCTACCATATTTATCTGTTTTTCCATTTGAATCTCTCAGATGCATCACGACAGACATAGAGACTCCTGATAATGTTCTGCTCGTTTTCTGTTTTGTTGAAGGATGGACGCAGATGCTTACGGATCACTCATTGTCAAGCCAGCGAATCAGCAAGGCTCAAATGCCAATCAGACTTGCTCGAAGCAGCTGGAGCTTCAGCAGCGTCCTCATGCAGCAGATTTATGAGATTTCTATCATCACGGCTCTGTCCTCTGGAGTCTCACGTCGGGAAGTTCTCCGGGGATCGTACAGTCCTGATTGCTGACCTCTGCTGCTGCTTTGGTGCTGAATGAGGCATCAGTGCTTGTGTTCTCTACCTCTGTTGTTTCGGTCTCATCCTCGGTCTGGACGCACAGCAGCGGGCTCAGATCCAGGAAGGGTTTGTGGTGTGGAATTATGGGTCTGACTGTGTTTTGGGCTTGGATTGGTGCTGGAGAGCTTTTATCGCTTACAGACTTTGTTTTTTGTCTTAGTTCATTTGTGCGTGTTGAAGTTGATTTTACCGCAGCTCTGACAACCGTCTGCAAGTTTTCCTCCCACGCCAGACAATCCTCGCTTATTTCAACTGGTAAAAACTCATCTGAAAAATCTGTGTCGTCAGCCAACGGTAGATGAGCGGGCTTATTCTTTGGCACTTCATCTTTGAAAGTGACCCGAGGTGTCCTGACAGCTTCGATCTTTTCCTCTTTCTCCAGCTGCTCGAAGTCGACAGGTTCACAGGGCGATGAAGATGCACTGTTCCTAAAGAAATCCGTGATCTCTTCCTGCTCTTCTGCCTGATTGTCCACTTCTTCTTTGTGGTGTGCCACGTACCCGGCGGGTCTGAAAGGATCATGCCGTTCCTCTGGGCTTATCTCAGGAACAACGTCAGCCAGAGTCTCAACCTTGAGCACAAACTTCTCCAGATAGCCTCTGTCCTCAGAGTCGGACGCTTGACTGTGGAAGGATTTCTCGGAGGTCACGCTCTCGACGTCTTCGTCCTGCTTCTTTCTGGTACCGACGGCGTCTGCGTACAGGTCTGAGTAGAGAAACGCCAAGGCTTTGGGCTCCTCGAGCAAATTGGGGTCGATGATTTTCGGAGGACCTTCGGGAAGGTATATGGGAGTGAGAACCGACTCCTCGCTTCCAAACAAGGCGCTTCCGCTTTCCTTCAGAGAGGATCTGGAAAGCTCTCTTTCCTTTTCACTAACACTTGCAGCAGTAGGTGGCTCGCTCCCTCCGCCGTAAAACACATCGTCCAAGTGTTCGCCAGAAATGTCTAGCATACTCACAGCTGAGGAAACTCCAGAAAGTCCAGGTCCTGGTTCTGCTTCAGGATCATCTTCTTCTGTGACCTTGTCCTCTGTCTCCTGTTGGGCTTCTTCAACTGGTGCTGCTCCTGATGGAGCTTGATGGTCAAGGAGTGTGAACTTCTCAAAGTAATCCTCGGTCGTCTGTCCTCTTCGGGATATTTGGATAGACGGGACAACAGGCTCTGGTATCAATAAAACGCTCTTCTCCGTCTCTACAGTCTCAAAGTCCAGCTCAGGTTCGTCCGGGATCTCTGCGGATTTCACAGCAGGCGTCTCCTCGAGGTAATACAAGTTATCTTCCAGACCTTTGCTCTCCTCTTCATCCACGGTGGAGACTCTCGGCGGAGCGATGATGTTTAGTATTTCAGATCCTTCAGAGACGAGACTGAACAAACGCTGGTGCTTTTCTTCTCTCAGATCAGCCGTTTTGTGTTCGTCTGTTCCTTCTTCCCGTGTCACATTCGGCAGAGACACTTCCACCATGGCTGGTCTCTCTGCTTCAGCGAGGATCTCGTGGCTGACCTGAGGAAGCGTCTTTGATTTCTCAGACTTTGGCTTCCTCTTTCTTCGGCTCATCAGTTCTTCGTCCATACTGAAGATGATCCTGCCGGCCGCTCCGGAGCCGCAGCAGCTATATCCGGGTTCGGAGGCCAGCGAGTTGAACTCGGAGGCCCAGGGTGTAGAGCAGCGGCTGGAAGCGGTTTCCCAAACGATCCCGCTGTCCTCGCTCTGGACCGTCACCATCGAGAAGGACGGATCCATCATCAGGCAGTGGAGCTTCGGCTTGACCGCACCATCCTGGACCACCTCTCTCAAACTGCAGGGTATTTAACATTGATTCATCATTCAAGCATTTCATTACTAACAAAAAGTCACGCTAATAGTAGTTAATAGTCATGCATTTGCATGCTTGTGTAAGCAGGAATACTAATGAAGATTATAAATAAACAGCTGCGGTTTGACATGGCTGATCTGCTCTAAGCTCTCTAATGTGTGTTTAAGGTTCTCACCTGTTGCTCAGATCCTCCAGCTCGTCGTTTAGCTGTTCTTCTGCCAGCGTGTCATCCAGCAGTGCAGTCATCTGGCTCTCTGGATCCATTATTTCCATCATTTCCATTTTTTGTTGCAGGTTGCATTAATCAGAAGCGCTTTACAGGCGAACGGGTTGCTCTCTTCATGTCATTTCAGCTGTGGGAACTTTCTCTTGCTCAGCATTATCTGTAAATAGCCTGACGCGGCGTCCCATTTTCTGCGAGACCTGCAGAATGCAGTGAGGCGCGTTGCATCTACTCGCAGGTGCCAGTCATCCTCAAAAGGTGAAATTTTAATTGTGCTTGAAGATTTATCAGCCCATCCTGGTAACAGCAAGGTTGTCCAGAGTTTAAGTTTGTGCTCCTGGTATCACATTGTGAAAACAGGTATTGGGATTTTTGCATCGCCCTCCCAAACCTAAAAATACTTCACAGATACTTGAGCTTCTCAGAGGCGCTGCAGGTCATGACGAGTTGAAGGAAAACAGACTAGATGTTTATTACGGGCTGCATTAAACTTCACAAGTCAAATATTAACTCGGAGACCAATCAGAATGAAACATCTGAGGCATCTGCGGCGTCACTCCAAGATCCGGTTGCTTCTGAAATTCTGTTTTTGGGTTTTGTGTTGCAGCAATAAATCAGTTTAACATTCTATGGCTGTTTTTTTTTTTTTGTACCTTTACATCATTTAAAATCTCACATTTTCCCAGCAAGAGATTCTCATGTGACCTTTTTAGGTTTCCCATAGTTATGAAATGTGTAAAAATGTAAGAAAAAGCATTTTGCAACTGCACATTTTCTCAGTTCTAAAATATTTAGAGAAGTCCTGGGTTTAAATCCCGGACGAGCCCCCACTTTTTGTTACGACTTTGTAACATGAACAACACAACTGCTTAAATCTGTTTTATTAATCCACTCAAGACAACACAAACTGAATCAAAAGACGTACCAAGGAAGTATTTCACGAAAAGAGAAATTATATATAAATTGGTGAAAATGTGTGTGATAGGTCACAGAAGCTTTTCACACAAGTGCACTTTGTTCATCAGAAGCATTCATACTTAAGTATTTATTTTTACAAACCGTGCTACTGCTTTTTATGAGGAGAGGGTAAAAGAAAACCAATATCTGTATAAATCTGTGATCCAGAGAAAAGCAGATGCAGCTCTGGGTTTGTTCACTGAATCACCTGCTGATGCCCGTCACTGCAGTTATGAGTAACTCAAGATCAGGGTGAAATCAGAAACTTGAAGAGAGCCAGAGTGTTTGAGAGCTTGTGAGAGTTTGTGTGCGGTAAAGAGTGTCCATTGGTGCACTAACCAGCTAATAGCATTATCGGTCTGAGGTGTTTCCTTGATTTAGTTTAGTGTTATTCAGCCCGATTACTATTTACATTAGCTGCGGCCCAAATGCCGCACTCACACACTATGTACTTATGCACTACTCATGTAGTGTATGACTTATATAAGTTTATTTTGTCATTCATAATCGGAGTCTGATAGCCCCTCCCCCTTCGTGACGTAGTTGAGAGCATGACGTGTCCAGCATTCCACACTCATGCATCATCCGGGTGTTTAAAGTGCACTTTTTCTTTTGGGAATCTTCAGTGTGAATGCAGCACTCGCACTGTTTATACTACAAGACGTCATAGAATAGTGCATAAGCACGCGATTTGGGACGCACCTATAAATTCATGTTAATTGCCAGAACAGTGCAGTCTGATAAATGAGTCGAGTAGTGTCTCTTCATCACTGAGCTGATTAATGATGATGATGGCTCGTTCATTCTCATGCAGTGTCCGGTAGAGGGCGCCGCGGAAGAGTTCGGTCTGCAGCAAAGCTGCTCGTCTGCGATGGAAGCGGTCGAGAAGCAGCCGGAAGTGACGGAACGCGTGTACTGTCCGTGACGTCAGAGTGATGACAGACAGCAGGAGCGAGAGCGAGAGCAAATCAATCACCTGTCCGCTGCAGGAGGAGGATGCTGAGGAGCCGATGATCATCGCTCAGTATCTGCAGCATCACTCGTCTTCTTCATCATCATCATCATCATCTTCTTCATCATGAGCAGCGGCGTTCAGCATCCGGGCGTCACGGCGGACTGAACCGCACTCAGCAGCATCAACACGAGCATATCAGCGGAGACCTGCGAGCCAGCAAAATGGGGTACGTTTCCATGATCTTTCTGTGTTTGCTTCATCTGAGCATCACTGAGTTTATGATGGTGTAGAACCCTCAGCTCCTGCAGGTGTTTGTGTGCTTATCCGCTGAAATGAGAATATTGCAGTGACGCCGTGAGTTCAGCGTTTCATGCTCCTTCAGATGTGTGCTTTGCGTGGCTGAGATCAGTCATATGCAGCAGGTCAGTGTTGTGTTACTCTGTGTCGGGCTGTTTGCCAAAGCGGGGCCAAAAATAGCCTCCGCATCTGAAGCGTGCTCCTCTGAAAGCGAGCTGCACACCAGCTGTCAGGTGATACTGTGCTGCTGCACGCCGATTGGCTGAGGCCGAGATGATGTCATCAGCACTCCGTGTGACGTCACTGTCAAGTGTTTCTGTAGGATTCACTCCGAACTCACGAGCAGCCAAATACACGTATTTATCAGCCGAACCTGGTGGAGATTTTAAGTTAATACTTCAATCATTTCACGACACAGACGTCCATGTAAGTGCGTTACTCCACACGATAATATGCTGAAAATGTGCTCATCCTTCGTTCACAGGAGAGCAGATGAGTGTTTCTTCATCAGGTTTGGAGAAATGCAGCATTGCATCAGTGTCTCAGCAACGGATGCTCTGCAGTGAATGGGTGCCGTCAGAATGAGAGTCCAAACAGCGATAAAAACATCACTATTTTTAATCCACAGCATTTTACAGTCCAGCCTGTTAACATCTGGAGGAAGACAAATAGCTGAAACACATCCAGCATTAAGACGCTTTTAATTAAAATACATAGAGTCTATAATCCATAATAATACTTCCTCCAGTGAGTCAGTGTTCTGGTGTGAATCAGGAGAGAAATCTGCTCAGATCAAGCAGCATTTAAACAGCTCTAAACACATGTGGCTGGATTTTATTGTGAGAGACAACAGCAGATGCACTTTTTGCATGGAGGAAGAGTTATTATGGATTATGGACTCGTGTTTTAGTTAAACGTGACAGAAAGAAAACGATCACTGCTGTTCATCAGCTAATCGAACGCATTGATCAGAGGTGACATCCAAACGAGCAAAATTCATCTTGTGCAGGGACGCCGCTACGGTGGGGAGAGGTAGGATGAGACCGAGGGGCCAGAAAACATAGTGCGGCCCTGCAATCTGATGAATCCGTTACAGGCATTACGTGGACAATACACAGAAAATTCTTAATCATAGTAAATATGGTACATGAACAAAAGGATGAGTGATGAGTGTGTGAGACATAGTTAATGCGGTTGTGTTGTGTGTTGTGTGTGTTGCAGTGATGTGTCGTGCAGGCGTGTGAGTGGTGGGACGGTGACGCACTGTGAGCAGAGGACCACCTCACCCTGGCTGTGTGTGTGTGTGGGGTGTGTGTCTGTGTGAGTGTGTGTGTGTGTGTGTGTGCGGTGAGTGTGTGTGTGTGTGTGCTGTGTGGGGGGGGGAGGAGAGATGTGATGTCAAAGCTCATCACGCAGTTTGACTTTATCTGTGTGTGTGTGATTGTGAACAGGAGTCATACACATTGTGTTTGAACACTGGTTCGGTGTGTGTAGTCAAATTCAGTATCAGTCGGGTGGATTAAGGCTGAATTTCCTCCTGTGGGTCCAAACACACAACACAGACAGACAGACCCGCACACACACCACAAGACACACTCTCACACACCACGACCACACAGGACAATCACACAGACACACACACACACCCTCACACACACAAACACACACTCTACCCCCCCCCAAAACCAACCATCAAACACAGAACACACTCACCACCCACAGACACAACTCACCCACACACAGACACCACTCACACAGCCACACACACACACACACGCACAAACACAGACACTCACACACACACACAGACATGCACTCACACACACACACACACACACAGACACATACACACACAAACACACAGAAACAGTTTATTAGCACACATTCATCAACAGAAGAAAGAAGCTTTTTTTTTTTTTTTTTCCATACAGGCTTGAGGCCGAGTGCATGATGATTTTGGATGAACTGACTGTTTAAAGTAAGCACATAACTGTCCTCTCTCGTGATTCAGATGATCGTCTCTCAGCTGATCCCCACAGATCCGCTTCCGTTCTCAGCGAGAATGTGATTAATTACCGGCTGAATGAGAGTGTGTGCGGTTCATTAACACACATTCAGCTCGTTCCGTCTGCAGTCAAATCCAGCGAAAGTGAAGCCACAAGCAGCAGATGAAGCTCCAGGGATGATGGTGTGAAGAGCTCGGATCAGCAGCTGTGAGCCGCATCTGTCTGTGTGAGCGTGACCTCTGACCTCTGACCTCTGTGACTGTGATTAACCGTGATCGTTGTCTGAGGGAGTGAGATAAGATGTTCTGAACACAGAGGAACAGGGAAGCTGGCTTTGCTTTGCATGCGTGCGATGATCTGGCAGATGAACTGATAACTAACCCGCGGCTCTTAGACACAGATTAACTCTAGTCCTGGACTAAAGCAACGCGTTAATATCCTGTATAATCCAGCACGAGTCCTAATCTGAGCGCGGATTGGTGCGGATCTGCTCAGCTGATGTGACGGGGGATTATATCCCATCATGCACTGCAGCTGTGTGTCTGTGTCTCCTGCAGAGAGCAGCCCATCTTCAGCACCAGAGCGCACGTCTTCCAGATCGACCCCAGCACCAAGAAGAACTGGGTTCCCACCAGCAAACACGCCGTCACCGTGTCCTACTTCTACGACAGCACACGCACCGTGTACCGCATCATCAGCCTCGACGGGTCAAAGGTCAGCCCATCCCCGCTGACATGAAATATTAGTCCTCATGAGATTCCAATGATTAAGTCCCGTTTGTTAACATCACAGCGACAGCTCACCTGAGAACGATCATTGTGTCATCATTTACTCTGAGTTTCTTTCTTCTGCTGAATGTAGAAGATACTTTGAAGAATGCTGGGAGCCAAAGAGCTGCTGCTGGCCATTGATTACATAGCATGGGAACAAATACTATAGAAGTCAATGGCTACCGTCAGCTGTCCACGTTCTTTTATATCTTTATTTGTGTTCAGCTGAGGAACGAAACTCGTGCAGGTTTGGAAAGACGCGAGGAAGAGTAAATGATGAGAGAATGATCAAAGCATCGCTTTAATGCATTAGTTAACTTAACATGAACTAACTATGAGAAATATATATTTTACAGCATTTGTGACCCTGGAGCACAAAACCAGTCATAAAAATCTAAATATTGAGAAAATCATCTTTAAAGTTGTCCAAATGAAGTTCTTAGCAATGCATATTACTAATCAAACATTAAGGTTGATAGATTTAAGTAGGAGGTTACTAAATATCTTCCAGGAACATGATCTTTATTAAATTCCTAATGATTTATTTTTGGCATATATAAAAAGAGAATCTCTAATGTGTCCCCACCATGTATTGTTGGCTATTGCTACAAATATCCCCCAGCGACTTAACACTGCTTTTGTGCTGCAGGGACACGTATGAAATGCAGTTTATTGTTTGCTAAGGTTAGTTCACAATGCATTAATTTTAACAAATACTATCGGTTTAAAAAATATATATATATACCTTAAAAATGATATGTGTACGTTTTACTGGAAAAATACTTTTTCAGTTTTATTCAGTACGTTACTCGTCATTTCTGTAATTTACTATAAATGTAAGACTGAAGGTAGTTTTCAGTGTAGTTAACAATCGAAACCTCACTGTAAAGTGTCACCTGATCATTTAACAACATATTCACGGTTCTTTGATGGTCACGTGACACGCAGGTATTTTAACATTTTCATGATTCATCAACCCATGAAGCCTTGCTCGTGACGCACCTTCCACAAATTAAATCAGAGCAGAAAGTCGCATGCAATGTTGCATGCACTGCAAAAATAAGCATCTTCCTCAGTATTTTCCCAGCACAAATATCTAAACGTGCTTGTATTAAGAGACATTTACTGAAGATGCGAAATGAACAAAAGTCTCGTTTTCTGAGAAAATAATCAAAAGTTGGAAATCTGTCAATACTTTGAATTAATCGTATTTTTCTGAGCCAGTTGGCAGAAATGTGTTCTTGTTTTAATCATAACTGCCTTTGATTTTGGTGAATTTCTTTGCGTCTCCTTCCGTTTCTTCCTTGTTTTCTCATCGGAATGTCTTAAGTGTGCCTTTAGAAGCCTGTAGTGTCTCCAGCACTGATCTGATGTCAGGCTGACCTGGTGTTTCCTGCAGGCCATCATCAACAGCACCATCACCCCCAACATGAGCTTCACCAAAACCTCACACAAGTTCGGTCAGTGGGCAGACAGTCGGGCTAACACGGTCTACGGCCTGGGCTTCTCCTCCGAGGCCCATCTGAGCAAAGTGAGTCCGGACCAGAGCGTGAGCCTCTCTCAGATCACACCCTCGTCTCCTGACACCGTGCTGGTTTCTCTCTCTGCAGTTTGCTGACAAGTTTGCGGAGTTCAAAGAGGCGGCGCGGTTAGCCAAAGAGAGATCTCAGGAGAAGATGGAGTTAACCAGCACTCCCTCACAGGTATAAACCGCACTAAACCAGCACAGACCAGCTCAGATCAGTGTGTTAGTACTTAATCTGACCTCCTCAATCACTTTGTCTCTCAAGCGCAAATCCGTCTCGTGCTTCCCGCGCTTGAAGGTAAGGAGAAACACACATGATCCGACCATCAGAACATCCTTAAATCCTCCAAACCCGACCCGTGAGACCCACCACACCGTGTCCCTTCAGTCCCAACACTGCTCATTTATTCTCCCTGCTCCGCTCTGATCAGCACTGATGAGTGTTTTGTCATTTCTCTCATGATGTCGTTCACTTCTCTGAAACACACAGATTCGGACGGCAGTGAAGGTAAGACCGAAGCGCTCGCTGTGTTCGTGAATGTCAGATTAGTGCTCATCTGTGAGTTTTCCCGCAGATCCGTTCACGCCACAGCAGAGAGTCATCCTGCCTAAAAACAACACCTTTGTCCAGAAACGCTTCATATTTACTGTGACAAAAAAGATGCATTTTTGACATCATCTTCATGACCGTCACACACGTTTTCCCCTCCGTTCTCACGCGCTACTGTAATGCAGATAGTGTTAAATTCATTAACACGAAAACTTCATTTAATGACCTTTTTTGATGAAAAACGATACCTAATAAAATTGTTCAATGTTTGTTTATTAAACACATTTATAAACAACCAAGGTTGACCAAAGTGCTGTGCAATATAATAATAACTAGAGAAACTCAAATGCTTGCGGTTGCCAGATGTCAGGAGTTTAAATCCCCCAGCAGAGCTATTTCTGGCCTTTGTTTTGCTTTATATTCCCAACCTGGCAACCATTTTTCATAATGTAGAGAGTGTTTATATTTATGATGATGTAATAAATCAGGAGGTCAAATGAAGCTGACATTCTCTTGATTTGTGCTTACCGGTGAAAGTGCAGTTATTTTCATCTTATTTCTCATAATTACATGATTATAATTTTGAGCAAATTAATTGTGATTATCAGCTTAATCATTATGCATTGTGGCTGAAATGTGACCATTTTAATTGACTCAAACTAGACAAAAGGACAGGTTGACTAAATATGATACAAACTAAAAATGACATCTGGCACAGGACTAAGACTGAATTTAAAATTTCAGATTTGATCTGAAGGTCTGATTGTTCTCTTCCTGCAGCTGAACTGTGTGTGATATTCTGTTTCAAGCAGAAGCCAGATGTGTGTGTTTCCTGATCTGCGTGTTTGCTGTCGCTCTGATCAGCTTGAGTTAAGTGTGTTTGTGTTGATCATGTGACAGGAATCAGCGACGGGTGAACTTCAGTCTCCTGTGACTCCAGAGAGCATCAACGGCACGGACGAGAGAGTGACCCCCGACGCCGCCTTCAACACCGAGATCAACGCCGTACCGTTCCCTCACAGGTCCCCACACACACACACACACACACACACAAAAAAAAACACACACACACACACACACAGATACACACACACACACACACACCCNTCACACACACAGATACACACTCACACACACACTCACACACACAGATACACACACACACAAACACACACAAAAACACACACACTCCACTCACACCGATAACAGCACACACCACACACAACATCACACACACAGATAAACACCACACTCACCCACAGAGACACAAACACACTCACTCCACACAGATACACAAACAAACACTAAAACAACAGATACACACAGGATACACAAACACACACACACTCATCACGATACACACACACTAAAACACACCAATCCACCACACAGATACACACCCCCCAAACACACACTCCTCACACAGATACACACAACACACACTCACTAAAAAGTACAAAAAAAACCCACACAGGTACACACACACACACACACTCACACAGATACAACACACACTCATACTCACACACACACACACAGATACACACTCTACTCCACTCTACTCACACACACACACGACTCACACAGATACACACACACACTCGCTCACACAGATACACACACACTCTCACACACACACACACACACACACACTCACTCACACAGACTCACACTCGCACACTCATGCGCACACACACGCACTCGCACACGCTCACACACACTCACACACATTCACGCACAAACACGCACACACTAACACACACTCACGCACACTCCACACATCACTCACACTAAACAACTCACGCACACTGCACACGCTCACACAACGCACCCCACGAGCCACGGGGGGGGGGGGGGCTCACACACACTCACACCCAAAACATCACGCACACACACACACAAACACTCACGCACGCACACGCACACTCACACACACTCACTCACACTAACCCTAACTCGACCGTTTAATAGACACTCTTTACATGAAATCACTTATGTGTCGTTCTAGACTAATTCTAGGCCTCTTCTGTCTTCCAGCTCCACGTCCATCAGCAAACACTGGGAGGCTGAGCTGGCGACTCTGAAGGGGAACAATGCTAAGCTAACGACGGCGCTGCTGGAGTCCACGGCTAACGTCAAGCAGTGGAAGCAGCAGCTGGGGGCGTATCAGGACGAGGCCGAGCGACTGCACAAACGGGTCAGAGACACGGACAGCTTCAACAGGACAGTTCAGAACACAAACCAGTCTTTCTGATCACTGGAAAAAACTGACATTGTGATATTTATGAAGAATTACAGATGACTTGAGTAGCTCTATTTGGAGAGAATTAATAATTCTAGAATGAATGGGGTGATTTTAGTGGGAGTGAAAAAATAAAAATCACTCAGAAATGTAGCTTTCCATCACTTGCTCATCAATAGTCCAAACCAGTGTTATTTTAGTATCAAAAATTATTAAAGTTTTTATTTTTGTGAGAGTGTGTGTGTGTGTGTCTGTGAGTGTGCTGGGTGCTGGGGCATGAGCGAGAAGAGACGTGAGCGTATAGTGAGCTGAGGTTTCGTGACTGTGAGACAGTGGAGTGAGTATGAGAGTGTGGGTGTGTGTGTGAGTGGTGTGTGTGGAGATTGAGTGTGTGTGTGTCTGTGTGAGTGTATGTGAGTGTTTGTGTGTGTGTGTGCGCGGGCTGAGAGCGGATGTGAGTGAGTGAGTGATGTGAGTGAGTGAGTGATGTGAGTGAGTGAGTGAGTGAGTGAGTGTGTGTGTGTGTCTGTGTGAGGTAGTTGAGGTTGTGGGTTTCTTGTGGGTGTCGTGCGCGGATGGAGTGTTGTGTGTTTGTGTGTGTGTGTGTGCGTGTGCGAGAGCGAGAGTGTGAGCGTGAGAGTGAGTGTCTGTGAGTGTGAGTGTGAGTGAGAGTATGAGTGAGTGAGTGAGTGAGTGGTGTTGTTGTGTGAGTGTAGTGAGTGTTGGTTGTGTGGGTGTGTCTGCGGAGGCATGAGATGTTGTGTGGTTGTCTGTGTTTGTGGCTCGGTGAGAGGGGAGGAGAGTGAGAGAGAGAGTGAGTGTATGTGAGTGTGAGTGTGTGTGTAAGTGAGAGTATGAAGTGATGCGTAGTGATGGGTGTGTTGGGTTGTCTGTTGTGAGTGTATGGTGAGTGTTTGTGTGGGGATGCGTGCAGCAGGTGTGTGAGGTTGTGCGTATATATGTGAGTGTGTGTGATGTTGTATCTGTGTGTGGTGTGTATCTGTTTGTGGTATGTGTGTGTTTGTGTGTGTGTGTGCGTGAGTGTGTGTCTGTGTGTGTGTGTGTTGTCTGGCCGTGGTGCGAGAGCGGGAGAGTGAGCGAGAGGTGAGTGTGAGTATGGGAGTGAGAGTTATGAGTGATGTGTGGTGGGTGAGAGAGAGCGATGTGAGTGTGTGTGGGGTCTGTGTGAGTGGATGTGAGTGTTGTGTGTGTGTGTGCGCGTTGCATGAGAGTGTGTTGTCGGTGTGTCTGATTAGTGTGTGTTTGGTGTGTTGGTGGTGTGTTGTGTGTGGTTGTGAGCGTGCATGAGAGGTGTGTGTTGTGTGTGTGAGTGTGTGTTGTGTGTGTGTGTCTGTGTGTGTGCTCTGAGCGCGAGGGTGTGAGCGGTTGAGACCTTGAGTGTCGGTGAGTGAGGTGAGTGGAGTAGGGTGAGTGTGTGTGTGTGTCTGTGCGTGTGCGAGAGCGAGAGTGAGTGTGAGTCTGAGTGAGTGAGAGTTGAGTGAGTGTGTGTGTGAGAGAGAGAGTGAGTGTGTGTGTGTGTCTGTGTGAGTGTAGTGAGTGTTGTGTGTGGTGTGTGATTTGTGTGCGTGTGTGCGTGCGTGAGAGAGCTGTGTGTGTGGGTGGTGTATGGGTGTGTCTGTGGTTGAGAGGTGCGTGTGTGATTGTGGGTCATGTATGTTTTTTAGTAGTTTGATTTTTTTTTTTGAACAGCATTGTATTTTTTTGTTTTCGATTCAGTGTAGTTTATTGAGTGTTATAAAGTTAATCTAAATGAGAAAATAAAAATGTTGCAGTGGCAACTAGTGAAATAAAATACGTTTGTTTAAAATTGTATTTTATTACACTTAAAATAAATTTTATTTCAAGTAACAAAATATATATATATTTTTTAGTTTGCTATAATAACCCTGGTCCAAACAGCTGATAAAACATCTCAATAATCCACAGCACTCCAGTCCAAGTTGTGAAGAGAAAAGCCAATTTTCTTTTTTGGGTGAACTATTCTTTTACTTTCTATCAAAGTTTCAGTAGAATGTTTCTCTGTATGATCCTTTCAGATATAATGCTGCTGCATGCTGAGATTATAATGATGAAATATGGAGCGAGTTCAGTCTGTCTGATTCTGAGTGAACAGCGGCTCTTCGTGACTCTGTGTGTGTTTCAGGTCACGGAGCTGGAGTGTGTGAGCGGACAAACCGCCGGCGTCAAAACACAGAAAACAGAGCTGAACCAGACCATAGAAGAGCTGGAGGCCGAGCTGAAGGCCAGAGAGGAGGTCTGAGCGCCACACCATCACTGCAGACCACCCATCCACTGCTTCACACTCAAAACATGCAGTGCTCAGTCTGTCTGTTCCCCACAGGAACTGGAGAATCTGAAACAGGAAGTGGAGGAAGCCAGCCAGCTGCAAACACAGAACGATTCGCTCACTCAGAAACTACAGGTGAATATGCACTCACTCTGATGCAGCGTCTGATGATCGTGATGCAGGACGACTGACTGACTGCGTGATGAATGCACTGATATCAGCCTAAAATTATATTTACAGCGCATGATATAGTATAGCAGGATCACTCCAGCAAGAGTGCTGTTTCTCCCCAATATCTGCACAAATGCAAACGTGATATTGATTTTATACGACAGGAACATAAACAAGTAGTTAATATAGTGATTTAGACACAATATCATCTGTTTTGCTTAATTTCACTAATGGAAATAGTTCCAATCAGAGCCACAGCAGATCTGTTGAGCATCAGCACATAGCAGTGATTCGTTACTGAATGAATCCATGGTTTTAAACAAATCGAGTGATTCAGTGACTCGTTCATAAAGACCGTCATGTGCTTCGTTTCTGAAAGAATCAGCTGTTTGAACGAATCAGTTGAATGAACGACTCACTCATTAACTCCTACTGGGGATTTTAAAGTATCATTTCATTTTTCAAATTTTAGATTTTAATATTTGTAAAAAAAAAAAACATGAATACCAATTTATTATTATTGTTTATTTCTAAAGCTACTTTTTGCCGTGCCTATTCAATGCTTTTCTCATTTAACACAATAATGATATTAAATGATCTTTTGGGAGTAATTTCTCAGAATCTGACTGATGTGTGATTAATGAGATGAATGAATCGGTACATGATGTAACGTGTTAATCGCCTGACAGCAGCAGCAGCAGTGAGTAATCCCTCGGTGTTTGCCTCCATCAGGAGACGGAGCTGAGGAGCGCGGAGCTGGAGTCGCAGCTGCTGGATCTGGAGCAGCGTCTGGAGAACAGCCAGCTGGAGAGCGAGAGCTTCAGGAGGAGTCTGCGCTCGCTGCTGGAGCTGCTGGACGGAAATCTTTGAGCTGAGGAGCTACGAGACAGTTGGCCAAGCTGATGGAGAGCGACAGCACAGCAGCTAGATCACCACACACACACACACACACAAACCCACACACACACTCACACTGATCTCCCTCTCGACTCTCGACTCTCATCCACCATGCACAGACTGCGCTGCAGAAACAGAAACCTTGCTGTGCTTTCTGACTCTTGCAGTGTTTTCTCTAAAAACGTGGCGAGCTGAAGATGCGATCGCTCGTGTGTCGTCTGCTGCTCTTCCACTGAAATCTGAGCAATACGAGAGGAACGGACACTATCAGGGATTTTTCGTCTGGAGCGTCCTTCCTCTCCAAACACTTTTTAAACACAAACGGGATTGAGGTGAATCATTTTGTTCTTGGGGTTTGTTGTTTCCGCTCTTCATGAAGAGCAGCGGTTTTCTTCCTACTGTATGATTTCTGGTTATTTATTGTAAAAAAAACAACATTATATATATATATACACATATATTCTAATCACAGTGGCTGCATTAAGTAGTTATTTCAAGTATGTTTGTTTTCATTTTTCTTGTTTTTTATCCTTTCCAATGTGGATGTGTGTTTTTTTTAAATGTGAGATAAACTGGCAATATTTTTGAACTATTGAAGTATTTAAAAGTCAAACAATGTGATCAGATTTCAGCCGAGTGTTTCTCTTTGCCAAAGCTGCTGTACAGATGAAGCTGAGTGATCGTGTGCTTCTGAAGATCTTCAAGGGCTCAGATAGATGTGCTAGTTTTGGACACACTGGACGGCTTTATTATGATCATGTTTGATTTATGAGCCGATGTGACACTTTGAGGCTCAGAAACCTTTGAATAATAATTGAGAATATTGATTATACCACACACTCAAACACAATTGTGATTCTGAGTTTATAGTAAAATTAAAGAGGAAAAATCAGTGTCAGCAGAGTTGTTTTTCTCTTTATGAATGTTTGAACCCTGACATGTTTGTAGTCCTGTGGACAAAATCATATTTCACCTCAAAATCAGTGCATGACGATTAGTTTCTGTTCTGGTGACTGTGATGTGAGATGTCTGGTGTCTGGACGTCTTCATGATTCAGTATATGTTGTATATGTCTTGGTTTTGGGGTGGAATATGAGATGACGTGTTCACCCGAGTGACTTCAGAAGGAGCTCAGATCTCATCTCAACTCTAATGAAACTCTATTGGTTTGTATCCTTTCTGCATCCTCAGAGCAGCTTGAACATTCATCTAAACATCTGCTTTTGTGTTCAACAGAATGAAGTCACACAGAACCACAGGAGGTGAGTAAACGATGGCAGAAAATGGACTGATTATTAGATGCTAAATCAAGTTTATGTCCGTATTAGAAATATTGCCAAAAAAAAAAAAAAACAAAGATGCTAAAATGTATGTCGTTTTTTCCCCCCCCCCAGGGAAATACATATACTAAAACATGTTCTTAAGATTCAGAAGACATTTGCTTTGAAAAGAAAGTCATTTTCTGAAGAAAAGCGTAAGGAAAATATAGTTTTCCTTTGAAATGCTTGTTTTTACTGCACAACAGAGCGCAGATATTTTTCCTCCAGAAAACAAGACAGAATGTCATTTTGCTTCTTGATTCAATAGTGTTTGTATTGGAAAACAAAAACAGTAAGAAAATCATCTTTTGCAGTGTAAGCAAAGACACAAACTTTTGTTACAGTGTAAATAATATCAAATAGAAATGAGCATGTTTTCATAGTGACTTAAGTTTGCTTAAGTAGTAACATTTAATCACTTACATGCGCTTTTTATCAGAGCCTCGGAGAATGCCGCATATTTGGTTTAATATCACGCTCTAGAATATTATTTGATTGAAATATTTCTGCTTGTATATTCGTGAAGAGCTGATTGTGACGTAGGATCAGACACGCCCACTGGTGCCCGTAGCCCCGCCTTCGGCTGTTGTCATGACGATGCTGGTGCCACCCAGTGGTCAGACAGTGTCAGTGCAGCTCAATCGAATCAGATGAAGAAGAACACAATAAAAAGAGGGATTTCTATTGAAACTTTATTTATGTAAGGGGGGCAAAATGCAAATTCAAAATATCTATTAGGAGTACAATGTTCGGAAAAGCAGAGTAAAAGCAAACAGGAGTTTCAAAAAAAAAAAAGAAATTGTACATTTTATGATATTGCTTTACATATTTAAATATTTAGTTGAACTCAATAAATACAGGTGTCCTGTGGGCAAACATGCGATGGATCTGCGCTTTATTATACATCAGAAGGTCTGTTTTCAGTTTCTAATATAATATTGCACGTGTGGAGCGAGCGGGCGGCTGTAGTGTTTCAGTGGAACAGCTTTGATTGACCACATAATGCATAGAACATACAGAACAATGAATATGATTCAAACAAATAATATCAAAAGCTAAATACAGTACACGTGATGAAAACATGTCATGTTCATTCAGATAAAACCTGGAGAAACGGCTCCAAATCAAGAGGATAATGAGCAACAGTAACCTCAGTGTCCTCCTGAACTCGTGTGTTAATGATTGTCTGCTTTGCTCGGACCCTCACTTCAGACTGACGGCGTGTCGTTAACGTTATTAGAATGTTGGCTCACTTATCTGCTCTTTAATAATGTTTAGGAAGCATAACCTTCCTATGTTTGCAGAATGATCAAATGGAATGTTCCTTTAATGTTCGCACAAACAAGAATAAACCTGTCTGAACAGTGATAAATTCGAATTAATAAAATGGCTGTTTTCAACATGCAGAAGTAACATTTTTATAATTTAATTAGAACGTCAGCAAAATCTTAGAACGTATGTGTGACCCTGGAGCACAAAACCAGTCGTAAGGGTCAGTTTTGTGAAATGTTTATATTTTAATTGTTTTGTATTTTATTTAGTTTAATTTGAGTAATTTTGCTATGTGCTTTTATCCTTTTTATTAAATGTTATTCTACTATTTAGGTTTCATTCCTTTTTATTTCAGTTTTAGTTCTTAGGTTTATAATAGTGATTTAAACTTTAAGTTTCAGTTTTGTATGTAACATTTAATAGCTATTTTAGTTTTGATGGTTTATTTAATTTAAAAATATTTTTTGGTGTAGTCAGATGCCGGGGGTTGGGTTTGGTGATGGACAGACGTGTGTCAGGAGAACATGACTGGGGGAATCCGTCACAGAAACACGTTTGTATCATACACAAAGACAAAAAGAAGAGAATAACAGTAAATGAATGAGTAGTAAGTGGAATAAACACTCCGAGCGGCCAGTGTTTCAGTGATCTGCGGTGAGGTAAACACACACACACACTTCAGCTCTCCCAGTCGGCGCAGGCTGGCGTCTCGTCCTCAGACTCGGACTCAGACTCGGGTGAGGCCTCTTTGATGCGGCGCAGGGCCTCGTGGATGCTGCGGGTCAGCGGGTCAGACGCAGTCACTCCTCTGCAGCTGCGCTCCTGTCTGCGCACCTTACGCAGCTGCACTCCCTTACGGATCTGAGCTAGGATGTTGTTGTCGTCGTCCTCGTCTGGATCGGGCGCCAGAACACGCAGCTCGGCCTTCCGCAGGTGGAAGCTTCCTCGCTTCAGACTGGCCAGAACCTCGTCCATCGGCGAGCTCACTGAGGACACAACACTCGTGAGAGACCGCACCACATCACTAGGGTCGGGTATCGCTTGAATTTGATCAATTCCAATTCTGCTTTTCGATTCCAATGTGATTAAATAATGATATCAAACATTTATCCCGCGTCTCTTTTTTTGCAAACCCTTTATTGGAGCTGAATACCATGAACAAAAAAAATCAACAGGCTACATAAAAACTCTTTCAGAGCTGTTTGTGTGCAAAATAGAATTGCATGATTCTGGATAAACTGAGTTTCTTTTCTTTTTTCTCCCCCAGTGGAAGTTGTGGTTCTCTCATGATTCTGAAGAAAAAACATAACACACAAACTAAACAACTATCTGCGTGTGTGTGTGAGTGAGAGTGTGTGTGTGCGTGTGTGCGTGCGTGCGTGTGTGTTTGAGTGTGTGTGTTTGAGTGTGTGTGTTTGAGTGTGTGTGTTTGAGTGTGTGTGTGTGTTTGAGAGTGAGTGTGTGTGTGTGTGTGAGTGGTGTGGTGCTGTGGCGTGTGTGTGTTTGTGTGAGCGTGTGTGTTTGAGTGTGTGTGTGTGCATGTGTGAGAGAGGGTGCGTGTGCGAGAGTGTGCGTGTAGGTGTGAGAGTGTGTTGTGTGAGAGTGTGGGTGAGGCGTGTGGGGAGTTTGTGAGAGTGAGTGTGGCGTGTGCGAGAGTGTGGTGTGTGGTGGTGTGTGTGAGTGAGGTGTGTCGTGTGTGTGTTGAGTGTGAGTGGCGGAGTGTGAGTGAGTGAGTGTGGTGGGTGTGTTGGTGAGAGTGAGTGTGTGCAGAGAGTTGTGTGTGTGTGTGTTTGTTTGTTTGTGTGAGTGTGTGTGTGTGGGTGTGAGTGTGTGAGAGTGAGTGAGTGAGTGAGTGAGTGAGAGTGAGGGAGGTGATGAGTGCGTGAGTGAGTGAGGGAGTGAGTGAGTGAGTCAGTGAGTGAGTGACGTGTGTGTGTGTGTGTGGAGTGAGTGTGTGTGTGTGTGTGAGTGTGTGAGAGTGTGTGAGCGTGTGAGTGAGTGTGTGTGTGTGTGTGTGTGAGAGTGAGTGTGTGCGAGAGTGTGTGTGTGGGTGTGTGTGTGTGTTTGTGAGTGTGCGAGAGTGTGTGTGTGGCGTGTGTGAGTTTGTGAGAGTGAGTGAGTGAGACCGTGAGTGTGGTGTGTGGTGGTGGGGAGAGAGTGAGTGTGTGCGGTGTGCGAGAGTGTGTGTGTGTGTGGAAGTGAGTGTGTGTTGTGAGTGTGTGAGTGAGTGGGTGTGAGAGTGAGTTTGTGAGTGAGAGTGAGTGAGTGTGTGAGAGTGAATGAAAGTGTGTGTGTGAGTGAGTGAGAGTGCGTGTGTGTGTGTGTGTGTGCGAGAGGGTGTGTGTGTGTGAGAGTGTGAGAGAGAGTGTGTGTGTTTGTGTGTGAGTGAGTGAGTGTGTGTGTTTGAGAGTGAGTGAGTGAGTGAGTGAGAATGAGTGTGAGTGAGTGTGATGAACGTGAGTGAACGTGAGTGAATGGGGTGAGGTGAGTGTGGGTGTGAGAGGTGTGAGTGAGTGTGTGTGTGCGAGAGTGTGTGAGTGAGTGAGTGAGAGAGAGACTGTGTGTGTGTGTGTGAGTGAGTGAGGGTGTGTGTGTGTGAGAGTGTGTGTGTGTGTTTGTGTTTGTGTGTGTGAGAGTGTGTGAGTGTGTATGAGAGATTGAGTGAGAGTGAGTGAGTGTGTGTGTTTGTTTGTGTGTGTGAGTGTGTGTGTGTATTAGTGATTTTTGTGTGTGTGAGTGAGTGTGTGTGTTGTGAGTGAGTGAGGTGTGTGTGTGAGAGTGTGTGTGTGAGTTTGTGAGTGAGAGTGAGCGAGTGTGTGAGAGTGAGTGAGTGAGTGTGTGTGTTTGTGAGTGAGTGTGAGGTGTGTGTGTGAGAGTGAGTGAGTGAATAAGTGTGTGTGTGTGTGTGTGTGAGTGAGTGAGTGAGTTTGAGTGTGTGGGGTGTGTGTGTGTGTGTGAGTGAGTGAGTGTGTGTGTGTGTTTGTGAGAGAGAAAGTGTGTGTGTGTGAGTGAGAGTGTGGTGGGGGGGGAGGTGGTGGAGTGAGTGGTGTGTGTGAGTGTGTGTGTGAGTTTGTGAGTGAGAGTGAGTGAGTGAGTGTGTGTGTGTGTGTGTGTGTGAGAGTGTGTGTGTGTCTAACTAAACAAAATCACATGTAATTTATGAATGAATGATTCAATGACTCACTTGATTCATCACTGGAACGAATCTCTTGTATGATTCAAAGACAGATACATTTTAACAACCCCTTTTCACCACCTACTGGCGTAACAATGTAACGATAACTCTTCATTTGAAGTTTCAAATTACTTTCAATGTGATTATCTATTTTAATCACAAGTTTATATCTGAACTATAAACTTTTATCCCAGTACTTCTATGATTTGAATGTTTGTAACAGAAATAATGATACGGTGTGGCTGAAAAGACAGTCAGTTCATGACAGACAGCTGCTCTCTTCGTGAACGCAGATTTAAACATCACACTGATGTGCTCATACGCTGCAGGGACGAACCATGTGATCACAACATTGATGAAACAGACCAATCATTGTAATCTAGGAACAGAATCA
>JADLZN010008760.1:55000-60000 GCA_018155175.1 Sinocyclocheilus anophthalmus
TCTGTACTGTCACTTTTGATCAGTTTAAAGCATCCTTGCAGAATTTAAATATTGACTTGTTCTCTGTTTGTTTGGTCTTGTTTTCAGTGATTGGCTCGTGCCGCTGATCTACGAGACTCTTCTGACCATCAGCAGGACGTCCGGACTCTCGTGCGTCTGCGTCTCGTCACATGTCTAATTCATGTATGGAAATGCGATACCCACACTGCACCTCTCTGATCACATGACACTCGATCTGGGCGTCCCATAATGCCTCAGTCACTCATTCATCTTCTCATGCATTCATTCATGCGGCGCTCACTGCCCATATGTTCACCTCACACACTACTGTGTGTGTGTGATCACTATAAAACACTTTAATTCACAGAAAACACATGCAAATATGAGCATGCAGTATTTGCATGTGTTTTTGTGTGAATGATGAAGGGTTTCATAGTGTCACACACACACACTCACTCACTCCCACACACACACACACACACACACACACTCACTCACTCACACACACACTCACTCACTCACACACACACACACTCACTCACTCACTCACTCACACACACACAACACAAACACACTCACTCACTTCACTCACTCACCACTCGCTCCCAGCACCACACACACTCAACACTCACTCTCAATCCAAGCACGCGCACCACTCCACTTCACACACAAAAATCACTTCCTCACTCCCACACAAACCACACTCATTCAACAATCACACACACACATCATTCAATCACACCCAACAGTCTAAAACACACCACACACTCTCACACACACTCTCTCACACACACACACACACACACACAACTCAATCAACCCACACACACAACTCAATCAAACAAACACACACACACACACACTCATCAATCACCCACACACAAACACACACACACACCACACACACACACACAGTCTCACACACACACACACACACACACCCACACCACACCACACAAACACACACACAGAAACTAGAATTGTCAGTTTGTCAGGTAAACTAGAAACAGAGGGTCATTTGCATACAGGTGTAGTGTGTTTGTAAGCTCAACTAGTTATACACACTACAACACATCACTCACTCACTCCCACACACACACACACACACACTCATTCAATCAATCACACACACACACACACTCAGTCAGTCACACACACACAAACACACACACACACACACACACACTCAACACACACACACACACATCATTCAATCACACACACACACACACACAGAACTGAAATTGTCAGTTGGCAGGGAAAATAGAAACAGAGGGTCATTGCATACAGGTTGTTGTGAGTTTGTAAGCTCAATCTAGTCTCTCAATGAAGCGCTGATCATGACAATGGTTAGTGTCCACAAACACACAAACACACACACACAGAGAACGTGATACAGTCTCTCTCTGTACTCTCCACTTTGAATGTTTAATGTCCACGTTTAAAGCGGCGGTTGCTATGTATGTGTGTGTGTCTGTTGTGAGCAGGTGATGTGTGTGTACCTTGATCTGCTGTCTGCGCAGCATGGCTAACTCGCGCATGTCTCTGAAGGGCTGCAGCAGATAGTGGTAGAGCTCAGTCGTGGCCTCCACCAGCTCTCCATACGCCTCGTCCTGCTCCGCGTACAGCTGCAGCAGCTCCACCATCCGCTCCACGCCGCGCTGCTTCTCCAGCAACTGCACACACACACACACACACACATGTACATGTAATAACAAAATGCGCATCACATGCACAATATTACAAACAATACCACGCGTCACAACGACGATGTCGTTCAGGATAGTCAAATGTAACTCGCTTTAATGTGCATTTGGAAGCACAAACTTGTAATGAGAAGTGTTTATCAACTAAAGAGAAGCTTTAAGAGCTCCTGTGGTATTCTGTGAAATTTAAAGGTGCAGTAAGCAATTTCAGAGAAACACTGCTGATATTTGAAATCACTCGCTCCTACCCAAAAGAATCATACCCCTATCTTGATAGCTCCGCCCCCAAATTCACAAACATGCTATGCAACACAAGCACCTCCCCCGTCCTGAGTGGACACGCCCCTTACTGCTGATTGGCTAGAAGTGTTTTGGTGCTCGTCTGATCCACTTTCAACAGCAGGATTGTAATTTTACAGATATAGTATAAAATAAAATTATTATATGATTTTCTTAACTACTAATTTTATATTATTTTTTTTTTATGAGTTTGAGCCAGATGTTAGGTCGGCAAACAAGCACATTTTAAATTGCAATCACTATTTTTTTTATCCGTTTTCAGCACTTAATACTCGCATAAGCAGCAAACGTGATTGAGCGAGAAGCAGGGTTATTATTGTTAACTTATAACTATTATAACACATTTATGTTAATTAAAATAAAGCTTAAATAAAATAAAAAATTAGACATTTTACTTTGGCAACTGAAATAGGTTTAAGTTACTAGAAATAAAAACTAAAACAGAAATATGATTAAATTAAACTTAAATCATAACTTTAAAAAAGTCATAACTGAAGAAAAAAAAAATCAAAAAATTTGTATACATTTTTTTTAAAAGCACATAAACTTACATAAAAACTTAAAGTTAAATCTGTTACATATGAATCTGTTAAATATGTTACAAAATAATTGATTAATATCTTTTGTCTGACTTTGGGAGTGAAATATGACCGATCCTGAAAACGGTTGAACTGACGTGTCGAGTCACATTGTGATGTCATTGTGATGTCATTGTGATGCTGGTGAATGGTGTGCTCGGATCTTCATCATGTGTTATCATCACACTCATCCTCTCTCTCACACACTGGTGTCTGGACGCTGAAGTGTGTGCAGTCAGTAAATGACTGCTGTGTTTGGGCTCACAGTGAATGTGGAGCTCTGTTCGGAGATGAATGGACTGTCTGTGAGTCCGAGTATAACTCAAACACTGCTCCATTCATCAACAACACTGAGCCTCTCTTTACCCTGACGACCGGTCGCCGTGGAGACCACAGCCATGTGTGTGCGTGGAGACGAGCGGCTGTTGTTCAGGTACAAACACACCTGCTGTAACGGACCGTCTCTGATTTGAATCCACACCTGCTGATGCGTTCACATCTATTGCTGGTGTAAATAATATTTACATCCGGTCACCTGAGCCACATCACAGACAGTTTCAGCGCTGCGAATCACTGTGAATGAGAGTTTGAGTTCATTGTGTTCTAACGAAGTTACACCTTTTAAACAGAAATCATTCTAATGTGCTGATTTGCTGCTCGAGAAACATTTCTGATTATTATCCATGTTGAACACAGTTGTGCTGCACAATATTTCTGGTGGCGCGCTGTGTGCATTTTATTTTTCAGGATTCCAGAAAGTTCAAAAGAACAGCATTTATTTGAAATAGAAATCTTTTGTAACATTATCAATGTCTTTACTGTCACTTTTGATCAATTGAACGCATCCTTGATGAATAAATGCAGTAATTTTTTATAAAAAAGCACAAACTTTTGAATGGTAGTGTATGTTATTTGGCCCTTGATGAGTGTGAGTTTGTACAGCAGAGACGTTAACAGATAAGATATGATGAGGCTTGTGTGCGGAAACAAGCCGCGGCCGTTCTACTTAGGTTTCTCTCACTGTGTTCATGCTGGAAACCCCCTCCAGCTGTGACATCACATCCTGTTTCCCCTCTCCTGTTTTGGCACAGGATACGTGAGTCACTGTGGAAAACTTCCTGATTGGCTGACAGCAGTGATGTCTTGTGACTCTTCCATGGGAAGCGTTTCTACATCTTCATCAGGCTGAATGAGCTGCAGGTTTGTGTGAGTGAGTCGGGGTGGATGTGGTGTGATGAGTGAGTATGTGGTAGTGTGTGTGTGTTGTCTGTGAGTGAATGTCGCGAGTGTGAGA
Organism: Sinocyclocheilus anophthalmus; assembly: GCA_018155175.1. NCBI lineage: Eukaryota > Metazoa > Chordata > Actinopteri > Cypriniformes > Cyprinidae > Sinocyclocheilus > Sinocyclocheilus anophthalmus. The sequence goes on from JADLZN010008760.1 coordinate 58,879, forward strand.
AAGTGAGTGTGTGTGTCTGTGTCTGAGTGAGTGAGTGAGTGTGGTGAAAGTGATTGTGGATTGAGAACGATGATTGATATGTGTTTGTTTGATGGTGTGTATGTGTGTGTGAGAGAGTGTGCTTGTGTGGGTGAGAGAGTGTGTGTGAGAGTGAGTGAGTGTGTGTGAGAAAGTGTTTGTGTGTGTGTCGGTGTCTGAGTGAGTGAGGAGTGTTTGTGTGTGTGTATGGTTGAGAAGTGAGTGTGTGTGTGTTTCTTGCTGTATGTGACCGTACGGAGAGCTCTCATTGGTTGGTGAATCGGCCTGCTTCAGCTCTGCAGGACAGACGAGTGTTCAGACAGCTGTTATCTAGCATGTGTTTGTGATGGGCTCTGTAGTCAGCAGGTCAAAGGTCAGCGGGTCGCTGGTGTGATTTCCTGATGGGTGGAGCATGTGAAACATGGCCGTATGTGTTTGTGCTTATTGAGAGTGTGTGTGTGGGATGTTGCTCTTTCACACTTCATCATACATATTACTGTGCAAATGTGTCATAAATACTGGAGACACAAGCCATTAAACACACTCACACACACACACACAAAAAAAAAAAACACACACACACACACACACAAACCACACACACACAGCTGGAACATTGTTTTCATATGTGGTATTTGTACTCTGCAGTGCCAAGGGGATTGTTCCCCAAATGAGCAGATTCTTAGTGGGAAACACACTGGACTTTGTGAGCCCAACAACATGGACCCCAGACTTTCATATATTTACACAAAACGCACTGAACATTTCTCTCCTTTTGTGTTCCACTGAATAAAGAAAGTCATATAGTTTTGTGTGGTGTGGTGAGTGTGTGCGCATGGGAGTGTGTGTTGTGCGTCTGTTGTGCTCGTGTGATGTGTGTGTGAGCGAGAGATGATCATATATATGAGTGTGTGCATGTATGTTTTGAGTGGTGTGTGTGGCGTGCGTGATGTGAGTATGTGATTATGTGTGTCTTGCGCGTGTGAGTCAGTGTCTGTGTTAGTGAAGAGAGTGTGTGTGTGTGTGTGGTGTGTGTTGTGTGTGTGTGTGTGTGTGTGTGCGCGTGTGTGTGTGTGTGCGCGTGTGAGTGTGTGTGAGAGAGAG
>JADLZN010008760.1:62500-70000 GCA_018155175.1 Sinocyclocheilus anophthalmus
TGTGTGTGTGTGAGTGTGAGTGTGTGTGTGTGTGTTGTGGTCAGGAGGTTATCGCAGTTTTGTTCAGCTCCTGATCATGAATGTCACAGATGCATCACAGCAGGTGTCATACTGTCATTTACTGTAAACAGACACAATCACACTTTCAGAAAAACATCTGAGAAGAAGTTTGTGTTTGAGCTTAAACAGCAGCTCTAGTGTAGTGAATGAAAACAGTCAGCATTTTGAGTGTGTTTGCAGTTAGTCAAGTCAAATGTATTTGTATATTTTGCAGAAAATCGCGATGTTATTGTTTATTATGTCTTAATATCTTCATGTCTTATCGTCACATTGATCAGATTAGAGCTGGGTGATAATATAGCGAGATTTTGCCACGCTATAAACAATCACACGGCTGAGGTTTGCCAGCCACTGAACTTTGTCGAAGGTTCTCCGAGAGTTATGACCAAACGTTGACAGCACACATGTCTGCTCGCCGAGAAGCGCCTGCACACGTGCGCTGTTAGGGTTAGATGCTGGTCTCACCTGCTGCAGGTGTGTCTTGGCCCTCTGGAGCGCGTCCTCGAAGCCCTTCCGCCGCAGCTCGCTCAGGCTCTCGTAGTACTCCTCGCAGTCGTCGCTGTCCGGGAACAGCACCTGAGACAGGATCCTCCAGCCGCAGGTGTCCAGCGCGTGCCCCAGGTACACCTGCAGCTGGAAGCACAGCGCGTCCGTGTCTCGCGCGCTCAGCTCCGGGGCCCCGAACAGCACCGACCACACCGTCTGCTCCTCGGGGAGGGCGGGCAGGCACGGCTCCAGGTCCGAGTTGACGGCGCACAGCTGCAGGTGAACGGCGCGCATGTCCTGGAAGGAGAAGAGCCCGGCCCAGCTGGAGTCCTCCGGGAGCTCCGCCGGCGCGTCATCGGGCTCCGGTGGCTCCAGCTCCGCGCTGCGGGCGGCTCTGCCGGGCTCGGCTCGCTCTCGGCCCGGGCTCTCGTGTCCCTCGAGCAGCGAGTCTCGCGCGGCGCTCCGTTTCTGCACGGTTCGGTCGTGGCACGTGACGGCGAACTTTCCTTCGATCTCGTTCCAGGCGACGATGAAGACGAACTTGTGCTTCTCCTTCTCCTCGAACACATTCGGTCGCACCGACACCCAGCCGGACTCCAGCGCGTCCTCCATCGCGAACGACATGATAATGAGAAAGCAAGCGAGCTCAGACGGAATCCGGGCTCCTCGGCAGAAGAAAGGCCAGACTAGCGGACGCGGATGAAAACACTCGGTCCGGTAATATCCACGAAGTCCCGTGCGTTCTTGTGTCCCGACTCGTCCGCTGACGCGCGCATCGCTACGCGTTCACACCTGCGCGCGTCGCGTCACCCGCGAGGCCTTTTGTGCGCTAATCCGCATCTTTAACATCGCGACTGTTTCTCATCCGACGACTGGGCGCTGACGTCACAGAGAGGAGGACGTAAACATCTGCACGTGGGACACGCACTCTGCGTGATGACGCAATCAGAGACGCAGGCGACGCACGGTGGTCTAGACCAGAGAAGCACATATAATAGATTCCCAGAAAGTAACTTTGCAGTCTTTTCCCCCTCAGACGTTTTATCATGAAAATGCTTTAATGCTGGTTTCTATGAGAGAGCATCATCGCTCATCTCTCTGATCAATAACTGATGAAGCGCGCGGCTATAAATGTCTGTTCAATAGCTTAACTCTCGGCACGTGACCCGTTACAGTCATGAGACGCCGCTTTGTGTTGATTCAGTGAATGTCGATTCTCGTCCGCTAGGTGGCGCTACTCGCCGACACACGTGCAGCATACAACGTTTCCCTCCATAGAATATACCCTGCTGTCATTCGCTCCGTTCTCGCGGATTTTCATGTCTTTCTGTCTTCAGTCGCAAAGAAATGAAGGTTTTCCACAACGTCCCATTACGTCATGCTTCACGCGAGCGCTGTGGTTAAAAAGTATAGAAATGTGTTGTATTTTTAGTAAATGAGCGATGGTTTGGCTCGATCAGACTCTGGTTCCTCGGCTGGGATCCTGTAGAGCTCGGCTCTGAAACTGATTTGTACCTTTAACCCGTTGGTCTCCATTGAGCTGCATCATATGGAGAAAGCCCGGATGCTCTCTCATGTCATGATGTTATTCTGCAGAGGGTAATCAAACGTGCACAGCTCTCTACCTCCTTTAGTGGACTTTGCTATCCTAGGTACTACCAAAAGTCCAGAGGTTTGTGACCTTAGGGAGCGTGATGGATTGTAGCGTGGTATAAGACTAGTTAGGTACGCAGGAGCTAAAAGTCTAGTTGCCCCCCCCCCTTATAGGAGTATATATTTTGTAACTGAATACGGAACTTAACAGTTAGCCAGTGCAGAGACTGTAAAATTGGGTTAATATGATCATATTTTCTTGACCTGTAAGGACTCTAGCCGCTGCATTTTTGACTACCTGTAGCTTGTTTACTGAAGATGCATGACAACCACTTAGCAGTGCATTACAATTGTCCAGTCTAAAGGTCATGAATGCATTTACTAGCTTTTTTTGCATCAGAAACAGGTATCATGTTTCGTAACTTGGCAATGTTTCTAAGATGGAAGAATGCTGTTTTTGTAACATGGGAAATATGATTTTCAAAAGACAAGTTGCTATCTAATATAACACCCAGATTTTTGACTGTAGAGGAAGTAACCGTACATCCGTCTAGTTGCAAATTGTAATCCACGAGATTCGGTGTACTGTCTTTTGGTCCAATAAGTAATATCTCTGTCTTATCCGAATTTAATAGGAGAAAATTATTGGTCATCCATTCTTTTACATTTTTAACACACTCTGTTAGCTTAGATAATTTAGAAGTTTCATCTGGTCTTGTTGAGATATATAGTTGAGTATCATCGGCATAACAGTGGAAACTAATCCCGTATTTTCTAATAATATTACCAAGTGGCAACATGTATATCGAAAATAGCAGAGGACCTAGGACAGATCCTTGTGGCACTCCATATTTTACTGGTGATAATTGAGATGACTCCCCATTTAAATGAACAAAATGGTAGCGATCGGACAGGTAGGATCTAAAGGATCTAAAGATCTAAGATAATAGATCTCATGATTCTGATTGTGATCACCGTATGTTTAATGATTGAAATCCCATTAATTTATTAAATAACTCCATGACAAAGAGAGTGATTGAGATCATGATGAGTTTTTATTGAGCATCAGGAATCCGACTCTTGAATGGAAGCTCTGGTCGGACTGGAGTGTTCCGAACATCTGGAATGCAGCTCCGCCACATGGGTCATGTGACCGATCCGTGATGTTAGCGTGATGCGCGGCAGCTCAGAAAGCAATCAAATACAGAATAGCCTCTAACGGCACAATTACACTTAATCTGGTTTCTAAAGAGCTTCTGGTCCTGCTGAAGTAGACAATCCTATTCATGAAATCAGCGTTTGTAAACGTACAATAAGGAAGGAAAGAGGTAGACAGATTATTTCTCTAAGTGTCTCCTGTAGTACCGCAGGTTTCTAAACGCGGCGCGGCTCGACCTCTGACCCTCAGTGTTTGCCGTCGGCTTTCCGGAAGAGCGGACGCAGCTGCTCCGCGGTCGTGGCCTCCTTCTGCTGCATGAGCTCGGTGTGACCTTTGGTGACCCCCCAGCTGTCAGGAGTGGACATGGAGGGACACAGCGGGCGACCGGACGCCGGCTTCAGCCGCTCCCAGTAATCACGACGCGCCCTGCGGAGCAAACATTCATCAGTGTCACAGACACATGTTCGCTCTATGTGTGTTTCTCTCTCTCTCTCTCTCTCTCTCTCTCACTCTCTCTATGTCTCTCTCTCTCTCTCCCTCTCTCTCTCTCTCTCTCTCACTCTCTCACCTGGCTCGGACCCAGGGTTTGGTGTGCATCTCCAGGCCGCTGCCCCACACTCCATGTTTCTGAGAGGCTTCGGGCAGGATTCCTCTCTCGGTTGCCAGCTCCTCGGCCGCGGCACGGATGTGGTACGGCTCGAACCCACAGCAGCCGCCGATGTAACGGATTCCCGCCTTATAGGCCTCTCTGGCGTAATGCTGCATCTCCCAGCGCGTGAGGATCCGCGGCTCCAGAGCTGGAGAACACCACATACATCAGCTTCTCCATCACATAATAAAACAGATATACGGTGATCATGAGACTCACAATTATAACAACTGTGAGTCAGTGGAGTGTGATGATGCGTTTCCACACTTCTTAACAAAAATCTTATATTAAATTAAATAGAATTAAAACAGTTTGACATCCTTCTCTCTTCTGACCAACGGAATCTCTCCATATTCATTTCCTCTTTCGGAAAGTCTTAGAAATGCAATTTTCTCTTTTGTTATTGGAGCAAATGGAAACGCAAAAATTATATTTGTTGTAGTTTCTGTTGAACATTATTGATATTTGATATACATTCTTCTACATTTAATGTTCTCTGAACGTCCTTATGAAGTTATTTGTATGTTCACAGAACTACGTTCAGTAACACTCTTCAGTAATAACAACAGAACTTTCTCATTTTCAGAATGATTGAATGGAACGTTCCTCTAACGTTTGCATAACCAAAAAGAAACATTCTTAATGCATTAAAAAACTGGGCATTTTGAATTTTTAAAAAGACATTCAGAAATAATACTTTCGTAACTTAATGTTAGTGAAATTTTCTTATATATATTTGTTAGCTGCAGATTATTGTTGTCTGTCTGTGTGTGTTAGTGTGTGTGTGTCTGTGTGTCTGTGTGTGTGTTAGTGTGTGTGTGTGTGTACCGAAGGGGAACTCTGGCAGGTCGATGAATCCCTGGCAGCTGCAGTCTGGAGTGTGATACGCCAGCGGCTGCGTCATATAATGTGCTTTCAGACCAGCTTTCTCCACGCCGGCCTTCATCATGGCCACGGTCTTCACGCAGGTCATGGGGTCAAAGTGACAGTTCACACCCACAATATCAGCGCCTGGAGCACAAACACAGAACATCAGAGCATCAGGATCCATCCACGCTGAAGAAGTGCACTTCAAACACCTGGATGATGCATTTAATTAACCAAAAAAATGAAAGGTGAATCCTACTTTGCATAATTATGCACTATTCTATGTCATTTAATAGTGTTAACTGTGTGAGTGCTGTGTTCGCACCAAAATAAGTGCACTGTGTGTGTGTGTGTGTGTGTGTGTGTGTGTGTGAGAGAGTGTGTGTGTGTGTGTGTGAGAGAGAGTGTGTGTGTGAGCGGAGTGTGTATAGTGTATATAGAGAGAGTGTGTGTGTGTGTGTGTGTGAGAGAGAGAGAGAGTGTGTGTGTGTGTGAGAGAGAGAGAGAGAGTGTGTGTGTGTGTGTGTGTGTGAGAGAGAGAGAGAGTGTGTGTGTGTGTGTGAGAGAGAGAGAGAGTGTGTGTGTGTGTGTGAGAGCGAGAGAGAGAGAAAGAAAGAGAGAGTGTGTGTGTGTGAAAGAGAGAGACGCGTGTGTGTGTGGGTGTGTGTGTGTGTGTGAAGAGAGAGAGAGAGTGTGTGTGTGTGTGTGTGTGTGCGAGACACACCTGCTTTGACCAGTCTGACCGCACACTCTCCAGGTGTCACTCCATGCATGTCTCCTTCAGGTCCAATACACAGAGTGGCTGCTACAGGCTTTCCTGTTGCCTTCAGAACCTGGACGGCCCATTCAGCCTCCTCCACGTGCTCAAAGTACTGCAGATCAATCGATCAATCAATCAACTACAGTCAGTGAGCACGTGATGAGAAATGTTTGAGTTCTTGTTGAGATTTCACGTGTGGTTTATATTTGCATGCTCTCACCTCGGCGATCAGGAAGTCCACGTTCTTCTTGACGAAGACATCCAGCTGCTTCTTTAAGATCTTCTTGACCTCGTCTTCGCTCTTGCAGCTGAGGTAGGAGGGCGTCTGCGAGACTCCGCCGGCCACTAGAGCATCGCCCTCATTGGCTACTTCTCTGGCCAGATCGCAGGCGGCCTCGTTGATCTGCTGGCCCTGTGCACGGTCAGCAAACATCTCTGTCAGTCTTTGGCTGTAATCTTTGCACGCTGATCTGAGACCAGAGTTGTGCTATGTTTAAAATGAGCTCTAACTGATCTGAGACATCAGTACATGCTTCTGATCACGACGAGGAGCTGAGTGGCTGCTAACTGAGCGATGCGTGTGAATGCGAGCGACTCACGGTGAAAGTCAGCTTGTTCCCTCTGTTCTCCAGTTTGTCGTCGCTGGCGTAGAAAGTGAACGTCTGCATGACATTTGACCCGGCCCGCAGGAATTCCCTGTGCAGCTGTCGCACTGATGAGAGAGAAACACATGCGCCGCTCAAACACAGCGACTCTAAATACAACTAATGAGCCACAGAAACACTCCATGAGACGTTTACGAGGAAGAACCGAGAATCCAGGCTTTGTTGAACACTTTTAAAATGTTCAAGTACAAACTAGCTATAGAATATACGTAGAATAATATATTTAAAGTTAGGCAAGACACCAGAGTTTTTTCATGCACTGGTCATTTTTGATTTTGGTCTATTTATCTTTCATAACATGTATTGTTTAAGACTAGTGGAAAGAAAGCATGCAAAATAGACATTTAAGTGTTTATTATATTACACTTCATCTGTAGATTTCAATCTTTAAAGAGTTTTTTCTCTTACAAACACCACACTTTAGTTTTATTCCTCTCTATATCCTGAAGGTTTGTTCATATTTCATTCACACTGACAACATTTTACTCCTTAAACTTAATATTGCAAATATATGCAAATGTGTGCATATTTAATTACATAACGCCTCATTTGCATATTTAAACATAACACTCAAGAAAACTTGGAATACAAAATGTAATGAATCATTAATCAACTAATAAATGTAATAATTAACTTGGAAAAGCAGCATAGTATTATATTCCTACACATCCATAAATCTCTGGTATCCCAGTGAACAAAATGTTCTAAGAACGTTATGCTAATGTTATGAAAATATTATTTCTGAATGCTCTCTAAAGTTTTCTTCAAAGTTTTAAAAATGTTTTTCTTGGCTATGCGAATATTAAGAGAAGATTTTGTTTTGATAATTGTGTAAGCATTATGGGAACGTTACTTTTAAACGGTCCCTGAACGTTCTGAAACAAGTAACATCGCAAAAACTAAACTAAATCGTTTTTATAAGAAAGCATTCCTTGAATAATGTGTAAGTGCTAACACTCGGAGAACATTATTAAAGACCAGATGAACTTGGAACGAAACTTCTATGAAGGTAATTGGAAGAGGTTTAGACTGTCAGCTGGGACCCGTTCGCTGTTGTTTGGGGTGAGTCTCACCGGCCTCCGGGTGCTCCGCAGCGGCCTCCGGTGTCCAGGGACCGGCCTTCACGTATCCTCTCTTCTCCAGCGCGAACACGAAGCCTCCGTCTCCGATCACCACCTCACCCGCGCCCAGGCGCTCCAGAACACCCTGAACACCCCCACGCACGCATCGCACGCACCACGCTACAGCCCGCACGGCACAC